>JACEFZ010004080.1:152500-230000 GCA_014155875.1 Cepaea nemoralis | reverse complement strand
CATTTTCTCCTTTTTCTTTATTCTATTTCTGATAGTTGCCCTCCATGCAACACGTTCAGCGGTGACTTGCTCCCAATGTGCATTATCAATGCCTGTATCAATCATGTCCGGCTTACACACATCATTGTATCGTAGTAGAGACCGACCCTGAGATCTCCTACCCATCTGTAATTCACAAAAAAGATGTCCTTTTGTATTCTACCATCATCCATCCTCCTAACATGTCCTATCCATCAAAGTCTACGAAGACTGGGCATGGAATACACCGCCACACAACTTGATATTTCCAATACTTCAGCATTTTTGATTTTGTCTTGCCACTTCCGCACCAAGTATTCTTCGCAGACACCGCATATGAAAGCTGTTTAAACGTTTCTCTTGGTGTGAATAAGTTGTCTAGGTTTCACTGCCATAAAGAAGAGTACTAAGAACACAGGCTTGATAGACAAGGACTTTTGTTTTTGCAGTAAGCTTCCTGTTCTCCCATACTCTTTTTGTTAACCTGTTCATTGTTGTTGCTGCCTTACCAATCCGGATGTTGATTTCCTGATCTAGGGATAATTTACTATTTACCACTGATCCTAGATATGTAAAATGGTCTACCATCTCTAGTTCAGCGTCGTCAATAAAGATTGATGGTACCCCATGTGCACCTTGTGACATAAGCTGTGTCTTCTTTTTGCTAATTGTTAAACCAAATTCAGAACAAGCATTGGAGAATGCAGATAGTAAACATTGCAATTCTTCCTCAGAGTGGGTCGTAACTGCAGCATCATCTGCAAAAAGCAACTCTCTGATCAGTACCCTCCTAATTTTGGTCTTGGCCTTCAATCTTTGAGCATTGTAAAGGCCGCCATCTGAGCGTGAGTGAATGTATATACCACCATCCTGATCACGAAAGGCATATTTCAGTAGAAGTGAAAAGTATATTCCAAAGAGGGTGGGAGCTAGTACACAACCTTGCTTAACTCCACTCTTGATTTCAAATTCTTCGGAAGTTGCACTATCAAACTTGATTATACCCTTCATGCCTGTGTGGAACGATTCCACAATGGACAGAAGAGTTGGTGGGCAGCCGAGTGCTTTAGTGCTTTGAACAGACCCTCACGACTGACCAAATCGAATGCCTTCGTGAGGTCGATGAAGGCAATAAACAGTGGTTGATTCTGTTCACGACATTTTTCTTGCATTTGTTGCAATGAGAATATCATATCAATGGTAGACCGGTTCTTTCGAAAGCCACACTGTGATTCGGGGTAGACTTGATCTTCTAGGATTTGAAGTCTGCTCAGAACAATTCTGGCAAATACTTTTCCAACAATACACAGAAGTGAGATACCCCTATAGTTGTTACAGTCGCTCCGATCGCCCCTGTTCGTGTACAGTGTTATGATGCTTGAATCTTTGAAATCCTGTGGGACTTGCCCTTCTCGCCAACATAGCTCTATTAGCTGGTGGATCAGTAGAGTGAGTGTGTTCTTGCCCACTCCTGATTACCTCTATTGGAATCCCATCCTTACCTGGAGCCTTGCCAGATGCAAGTTCATTTATAGCACACTTAACTTCTGTTATGGTGGGAAGTGTGTCCAGGTGGTCAAGAGTTGGTAGAGCCTATATGGCATTGAGGGCATCATCCGCTAGTTTGGTCTCACTTGAGTAAAGCTCCAAATAGTGCTCTACCCATCTGTCCATCTGCTGTTTCTTATCAGTGATGATTTCTCCAGTCAAGGTTTTCAATGGTGCACTTCTATTGATCACTAGACCACAGGCTTTCTTTATTCCTTCATACATGCTTCTTATGTTTCCCTTATCACTTACGATTTGAATGGACTCACATAACTTGATCCAATAATCATTTGTACACTGCCAGGCAGCCTTTTGCACATCCTTCCTAGCTTGCCTTAGCTCACTCAGAGTGTTACGCGTTGGTCTTTCCTTGTTTCTTAAGAGAGCTTTCTTCTTCTTATCAATCAAGGGCTGCAGAGTCTCGCTGTTTGCCACAAACCAGTCCTGCCTCTTATGATCCACCTTGGCCGTAAACCCCTACGGCAGTTTTTATAAAGAGTTTCCTTAATTTGACCTCACTTTTCATTTACTGTACAATTTTCTGGTGTATCAGTGAAAGCGTCTTCAAGTTGCTGTTGAAACTGAAAGCACTTTTCAGGATCGTGAGTGTTAATAATATTAATCCTGTGGCTAGATTTGTGTTTAGCTGTGTAGATTCTCTTTGGTCTCAGTCTAACCCTTGCAACAACCAAAGAATGATCCGTATCATAGTCAGCACTGTGGTAACTTCGAGTCAATGATATATGGTTCAGATGTTGTCTCCGTGTGATGATGAAGTCCAGCTGGTGCCAATGGCCGGATCTTGGATGTTTCCATGTGACCTTATGCATCTCTTTTATTTTAAAAAAGGAGTTTGTAATACATAGGTCATTACTGGTGCAATGATCCAGCAGCCTTTGCCCATTTTCATTCATGCGACCGATGTTGTATTTTCCACACAACATCCGTTCCATTCCAGCCATGAATAGCCGTCTCAAGCTCGGAAACAGATGAGTTGATATTTAGACATTCATGTAGTGTCGATGTCGATCGTGTATTAGTTTAATCGATTTTTGTTTGTTTGTTCTGTGCTGATGAAGGCTTTGGCCGCAACGTTCATTGTTTTTTGTAGTTGTGCTTTGGTAAAGCTCTCAACCTACTTCTCGTTTTTCAGTGATTCATTCATTGTATTTTCCAAGGCACACTGGCCATGAACTCGAGTCCTTGCCCACACGAGAATTGAAATCACTGAGCGTATAAATGTAGTCAGATTTTGGAACTGCCTTGATCACGGAGTCTAACTCCTCATAGAACGAATCCTTCACATCATCAGAGGAATCGAGTGTCTGTGCATATGCAGTAATAATGGTGGCAAACCCACAAGAGGATTGCCAAGCGCAGGGATAATAGTCTTTCATTTCCTCCTGCTGGAATTTCAATCATTACCAGTAGCGAATTCTTCACTGCAAAGCCCACACCATGTTGCCTTTTTTTCTGTCTGCCTTCTACCCTTCTAAAACAAAAGGTGTAATTGTTTTCCCTGAGTGACCCTTCCTCAGCGAGGCGAGTCACCTGCAAGGCCAGCAATATCAATGTTAAGACGATTGAGTTCGGCATCAATCACAGCCGTTTTTCTCACATCGTCAATATTTGTCAAGTCAGTGGAAAATCCTGGACACATGGTTCTCACGTTCCAGGTTGCAAGCCGTAGCTTGAGGTTTCTATTTTTATTTTTGATTGTACCTGGTGCATTGGTTTACAGCCTGCGATTCAGATTTTGTCCTAGCCCCAAGCACCCATTGAAGCAGGCAGGCTGTGGCGGATCAGCACCCAATTGGCCGGGGGCTGCCCAGCTTGAGGCGGGCGGTAGCTGATCAGTGACACCTGTAGGTGTCTCCCACCGTCAGAGGCAATGCGTGGCGCCACATGTCTACGCCAATTGACAGGGACTTATAACCTGTAACAGTTGCCTCTCGCTTTGATTCCGAGACCAGTTAAGACCAGGGATGGAATTATTGCCTCTCCATAGCACAAAGCCTGGGCTAAAATACAGGGATCATGTGTTGCCCATGCAGCATGATCCCTCTCTCTGCCTGCCTAGTTCATTCCAGAGGAAAGGTAACACCCCTACATCTGGAACAAGACAAGCTGCAGAAGCTGCCGGATCAGCAAAGCAATGCTCTAACTGTCCGCCTGTCGGAGCTTCGATCCTAGACCAGCCGCGAACCAAGGCTTAGGGCCTGGTCTGCCCTGCCATGACATTTTGTCTTAGCTTGCATTTCCTCGCACCAGGATAAGGCTTGTACCCTCCCAGTTGCGCTCTTCCGCCCGAAGCCGTTGGCACAATGTGGGGTGTCAGGTTTGGTAAGCGCCGCCCAACGTTCGGCGCTAACAGAAAGCAGGTAGTACCGTCTACTGTTATACGGTAGCTCAGTCATATCTGACTAAGACCTGACACAGATGAAGTGATAATAATAAATTATACTGTGCTACCTTGTTACATTTGTAATAAAAACAGTTGGTGCTTTTTTTGGGTGCTTCCTAAAAGATTCTGGTGCTTTTTAGTGCTTTTTGGGTCAATTTGGTGCTTTCTCATCAAAGGGAGATGGAAACACTGTCCGTGAATATTGGAACACTTGTTTTCTCAAATCTTCATTTTCTCTCCATTGCTCTCATTTTTTCATCTTTTTATTCTATGTAGCACTTCAACACTCTTTTTCTCGTTACAATTGACATCTTTTTATTGGTTAGCATGTTTTCCATTTTGCAAAAGGCTACTTTCACCATAGGCGATTCTTGTTATAATCTCTTCAAGATGTTATGACTGTTCCGAGACAATTGTACTGAGTCACTTGTTTAAGAATAGTCCAATGTATTTGTATATATATATATATATATATATATATATATATATATATATATATATATATATATATATATATATATATATATATATATATATAGCATATCCTATTTTACAGGTCATCGCAGTCAACACCACCATTGTTTCAGCTGCTGTTGATGTCTTGGCAAGTTTTACATTCAGTACTTTGCCATTGCTTTCTGAATGACCAGCTCATATACCTTTCCATAACAAACCAACACAACGCGATCCACTGCTGAATCTCGCGCAGCTGTGTATCATGCGTGGATATACGGGATTACGAACAGCGTCCTTAATCCCTTCACCAGGGAGATATATTATTTTGCGTTATTTCTTTCTTCTTAGCGATGATCATAATCTGTATCTTCTTACAATTTAATTATAATCTTATTTGTTCATTTTGTGCAGCAACTGAATCTACTAAATGTTATAGATCCTGCTCATTGTTTGTAATCAATCCTGTATCATCCACATATCTAATGATGTTGATGTTATATTCTCCAATGGTGGTTCCTCTCATATCTTCTAAATTTCTAAAATATTTCCACTGTATAGAGAAAAAGATCTAGAGATATTACACATCCTTGTCACACACCTCTTTAAATAGGCTGATCTTATCAATCTTTGTTGGCAACTTGTTATTTCCAATAGGTGTTTCTTTTACAAGTCTAAGGTCTTTGCCATCAATTTGTAGATTTGCAAGCATCTTCATCATGTCGACATATCTTTATTGAAAGCCGTTGTGTAGTCAATAAAGCAAAGATGTAGATCTTTATATATTTCTGTGGAATTTTCAATTAATGATCTCGGCATATACACAATTTGCAACATATGCCCGTGAGACAGTGACACTTACTAAACAAGCTGAGCAGAGCATGAATGCCTTTGAAAATAAATGTTATAGACAAGCTCTAAGAATATCTTGAATAAAGAAAAGAATAAATGCATCCATACTTCAAGAGCTGAATATTGAAGAAGGTTGACTACTAACGGCGGGCGGACGGATGGACAGACAGACAGAACGAAGAAACGAATGGAATTTATTTTCAAAGGATAACAAATTGGGCATGCAGGCCCGTTTTACATTCGGCCCTTCCAATCACTCATCTTTCGTTCATCAGTAGTGCTTAATACTTTCACATAGGAAAAAAAATACATTGTCAAATGAATGTTGTAAACGTAAACAATGCATATTACCATGTTATGAGACACATCCACGACCAACCCACACATCCCCCATCCACCCACACATCCCCCACCCAGGCACACATACATGCCCCACCCATTCATCCATCCCCCACATCCACATATATCCCCACCCACCACACATCCCCCACACCTACATCCCAGGCAGACATACATGCCCCCACCTACACATACCCTACCCACACATATCCACCCACCTACGCACATCTCCCGGTCCTGCGTGCCCAATTTGTTACCCTTTTAAAATAAAGTTTGTTCGTTCGTTCGTTCGTTCGTTCGTTCCCCACTCACACATATATCCTCCACCCATCCCATTCCATCCATCCATCATGTGCCATGCCGATAAGCGTTGGCGGTCATGTTCTGCCATCTCACTCGATCACCAGTGTCGTGGATCAGCTTCTTGTTCCTGTCTCGACCATGCCACGTGGCCAAGCCATCCAGGTATTTACTTCTCGGTCTTCCCCTTGGCCTGTTCCCTTCGATCTTGCCAGTTGTCACTAAGTTCTTCTAGTCATTTCTTTTCATAACATGCCCAAAAATTTTGACTGTCTATGTCGTATGACTCTAATCAGTTTACGAACTTCATTTGTTTCTTGAAGGACTTGGTCATTGGTTTTTCTGTCTGTCCAAGGTATTGTTTGCATTTTCCTCAGAAACCACATTTCCACAGCTATCAGTTGTTTTTCAGCTTGACTGCTTATTGTCCACACTTCACATCCATACAAAAGTATAGGTTCTATGTAGCACTTCAATACTCTTTTTCTCGTTTCAATTGATATCTTTTTATTGGTCAGTATGTTTATCATACCATTTGGTGTCAGGTCTTAGTCAGATATGACTGAGCTACCGTATAACAGTAGACGGTACTACCTGGTTTCTGTTAGCGCTGAACGTTGGGCGGCGCTTACCAAACCCGACACCTCACACTGTGCCAACAATAAATAAATAATAGTTACCTTATCTCTATCAAGTTTGAAGATTTTATATTTCTTTACACTGTCGCCAACTCTAAGAAGACATGGAACAACTTCAACCATTATTAAATCTACAGGCATATGCATTATAATCCTCCTCCTCCTCCTCTCCCCTCCTCCTCCTCCTCCTACCCTCTTCCCCTCCCCCTCCTCCCTCTCCCTCCATCCTCCTCCTCTCTCTTCCTCCTCCTCCTCCCTCTTCCTCCTCCTTCCTCCTCCTCCCTCTTCCTACTCCTCCTACCTCCTCCCTCCTCCTTCTCTCTCCTCCTCCCTTTTCCTCCCTCCTCCTCCTCCCTCTACCTCATCCCTCCTCTTCCCTCCTCCTCCTTCCTCCTCCCTCCTCCTCCTTCCTCCACATTCCTCCTCCTCCCTCTTCCTCCTCCTCCCTCCTCATCATTCCTCCTCCTCCTTCTCCCCTTCCTTCTCCTCCTTCTCCCTCCTCCTTCTACCTCCGTCTTCCTTCTCCCTCCACCTCCTCCCTCCTCCCCCTCCTCTCTCCTCCTCCTCCTCCTCCTCCTTCCTCCCTCCTCCTCCTTCTCCCTCCTCCTCCTCCCCCTCCTCCTCCTGCGTTCTCCTCCTCCCTCCTCCTCCTCCTTCTCTCTCCTTCTCCTCTTCCCTCTTCCTCCTCCCCCTCCTCCCTCTTCCTCCTCCTCCTCCTACTCCCTCCTCCTCCCTCCTCCTCTCTCCTCCTCCTCCCTCCTCCGTCTTCCTCCTCCTTCCTCCTCCTCCCTCTTCCTCCTCCTGCCTCCTCCTCCCTCCTCCTCCTTCTCCTCTTTCCTCCCTCCTCCTCCCTCCTATTCCTCCCTACTCCTCCTCCTCCCTCCTCCTCCTCTCTCCGCCTATCTCTTCCTCCCTCCTCCTCCCTCCTCCACCCTCTTCCTCCTCCCTCCTCCTACTCCTCCTTTTTCTTCTTCTTCTGCTGCTGCTGCCGCCGCTCCATTTACCCAAGTTAATTGTTGGGGGAAGATGTAAAGATCTTTCAAGTGCTCTTTCTAATGCTTTTTGTAAGTTGGTCTTTGTTTATCTAAGGTTGTTCTAACTGCAACCAATAAATGATTAGACAGACAGGCAGGCAGGCAGACAGACAGACAGACAGACAGACAGACAGACAGACAGACAGACAGACAGACAGACAGACAGACAGACAGATAGGGAGGGACAGACAGACAGACAGACAGACAGATATATAGATAGAATAGATGATAGACGTAAATAGAAGAGATCAAAGAATCCCTGAACCACAACGCTAGGAGAAGCGAAGTAAATGACGTGACTACACAGAATCGTCACACGGCAATGTCAATAACAACTCATCTTTGTTGTTTACAGAAGTTATCTACAGTCATTTAGGTGATTAAAAACAGTTTTCATTACATACCTACCCCTCTACCTCCTCCTCCTCTCTCCTCCTCCTCCCTCCTCCTAATCCCTCTACCTCCTCCTCCTCCCTCCTCCTCCTCCCTCCTCCTCCTCTCTCCTCCTCCTCCCACCTCCTCCTCCCTCTTCCTCCTCCTCCTCCCTCCTCCTCATCCTTCCTCCTCCCTCTCCCTCCTCCTTCTCCCTCTTCCTCCCTCTCCTTCCTCCTTCTCCCTCCGCCTCCTCCCTCCTCCTCCTCTCTCCCCATCCTCCCTCTCCCTCCTCCTCCCCTCCCTCTCCCTCCTTCTCCACCCTCTTCCTCCTACTCCATCTCCCTTTTCCATCCTCCTCCCTCCACCTTCTCCCTCTTCCTCCTCCCTCTTCCTCCTCCCTCCTCCTCCCTCTACCTCCTCCTCCTCTCTCCTCCTCCTCCTCCCTCCTCCTCCTCCATTTCCCTCCTTCCCCTCCTCATTCTCCCTCCTCCCTCTCCTTCCTCCTGCCTCTTCCTCCTCCTCCTTCCTCCTTCTCCCTCCGCCTCCTCCCTCCCACTCTCTCTCCTCCTCCTTCTCCCTCCGCCTCCTCCCTCTTCCTCCTCCTCCTTCTCCCTCCTCCTCCCTCTTTCTCCTCCTCCCTCCTACCGCCTCCCTCCTCCTACCTCCTCCCTCCTCGCTCTTCCTCTTACTCCCTCCTCCTCCTTCCTCCTTCTCCCTCCTCCTCTCTCCTCCTCCTCATCCCTCTTCCCTCCTCCTCCTTCTTCCTCTCCTCCTCCCTCTTCCTCCTCCTCCCTCCTCTTACCTCCTCCTCCCTCCTCCTCCTCCATCTCCCCTCATTCCTCCCTCCTCCTCCTAATCCCTCCTCATCCCTCCTACTCCTCCCTCCTCCTCCTGTCTCCTCCTCCTCCCTCTTGCTCCCTCCTCCTCCTCCTTCCGCCTAATATGAATTAAATGATATGCTCCCCACCAGGGACTGGGCGAAGCCGGGCCGGTCGTCGTTTTTGGGAACGGGAACGGGAGCAGGGGCCGAATATGAATTTAAAAAGACGCTCCATTTACCCATGTTAATTGTTGGGGGAAGATGTAAAGATCTTTCAAGTGCTCTTTCTAATAACAGACAGACAGACAGACAGTAGATAGTCGGGAACGGGAACGGGAGCTTATATGACTACTTATATGAATTAAATGAAATGCTCCTCACCAGACAGACAGACAGACAGACAGACAGACAGACAGACAGACAGACAGACAGACAGACAGATCCCCGCCAGGGACTGGACGAAGCCGGGCCGGGTCAGCTAGTATTTTATATATAATTGTTGCATTGTTATCAAAGCTTTATAAACTGTTTGTCTACAGTTATTTACAGGCATAAGCGTTATTATATATAATGATAAAATCTTTAAGGCACTTTTAAAGTTTTCATAAAAATAACGCATCTATTTTAAATACTTGAAAATTTTCTAACTCATCTTTTTATTTCTCTTCGACATCTATACAGTCATCCCAGCATTTATTGGGTTTCCGTGATATCTGGTAAGTTTTCTTTCAGTAGTTTCAGATTGCCCTATTTAGTTATTGGGATGAAGATTGTTCTCTTCCAATCTGTTCGCCATATTTCCGGGAACGGGAGCTTATCTGGGCGAAGCCGGGCCGGGTCGTCTTTTTTTGGGACGGGAGCAGGGGCCGAATATGAATTAAATGAGACGCTCCCCGCCAGGGGTTGGGCGAAGCCGGCCGGGTCAGCTAGTCTTCTATATTTCTGAAAATATTTTCACTATACAGGGAAAAAAGATCTGGAGACATTACACATCCCTGTCTCACACCTCTTTTAATAGGCTGATATTGACCTACATCGTTATCAATTCTGATGGCAGCTTGTTTCGTTTCCAATATATGTTTTTTACAAGTCTAAGGTCTTTTCCATCAATTTGTAGATCTTCAAGCATCCTTATCATGTCGACATGTCTCACTTTATCAAAAGCCTTTGTGTAGTCAATAAAGCAAAGATATAGATCTTTGTTTACTTCTATAGAACGTTTAATTACTGTTCTCAGTATATACACAGCATTTACTGTGCCCTGCCTTCTACAAACCCATATTGTTCTTCTCCAATTTCGGGTTGTATTTTCTTCCTAACTCTTTGCATGACAATTCTCAGCAGAATCTTTGTGATGTGGCTCATTATACTAATTGTTCGATGTTGATCGCATTCCAAGGCTCCTGATTTCTTCGGGATTGCAGTAAATATTTAGTTAGTTAGTTAGTCTTTCCTCTTGAGCCCAAGGCGGTGCATAGGGCAAAAGTCATGACTCTCCATGCTTGGCGGTTCGCTGCTACCTGTTGTAGATCTTGGATGTTTATGTGGCCGTTGAATGAGTCTTCTCTGATGATGGTTCTAGGCAGGGTCTCTCTTGGTCTTCCCTGTTTTCTTTTCCCTATCGGTGACCATATGAGGGCTTGGTAGGGGAGTCTTGTCTTGTCCATTCTGAGTACATGGCCGATGTAATTCCAACGGCGTCTTCTTATAAAATTGGATACTGTATCTTGCTTAGTCTCTTGTCTTATTTGCGTATTGGTTCTGAAGTCTATCCAGTGTATGTTTAGAATTCTTCTAAGACATTTGTTCTCAAAATTATCTAATTTTTTTTTTTATCTAAAGCAACCATTGATTTCCAACTTTCACATCCATACATTAACACTGGAATCACTCAAGAGTTGAAGATTTTAAGTTTTGTGTGTTTACTGAGTGTCTTTGACTTCCAGATGTTTGACAGTAAGGTACAGTAAGGTTTTGAAGGTACTAGACGCCAGTGCGATTCTAGACTATATTTCTGGTGTTGAGTTCCCTGTAGATGTCATTTTGCTTCCTAGGTATGTGAAGCTGTTGACTTTTTTAAGATCGTAGTTGTTTAACTTGGTGACCAATTTGTCCTGAAACATTTTGGAGATGGTTTATTGTCTCTTTGGCATCTGTGTATGTTGAACTCAAAAGCACTATGCCCTCGGCAAAGTCCAGGTCTTCTAGAAGTTTGTCAACCCAATGGATACCCATATTTGTGTTGTTTGTGCATTTGCGCACGACCCAATCAATAGCTATTCCAAAGAGCATCGGTGATAAGACACAACCCTGTTTCACTCCTGTTTCCACTAAGAACCAGTCAGAATTGCCTGCTTCTGTTCTTATACAGCAACGTGTCTCTTTGTAGAAAGATTTTATGACGTTGGTATATTTGGTAGGGAAACCATAGATGTTAAGTAGATTCCAAAGTGAAGGACGGTGGATACTGTAGAAGGCTTTTTGAAAGTCGACAAAGTTGGTGATTAATTTCTACTGGAATTCTATGGAGTCTTCAATGATTATTCTGAGGGTTAAAATGTGGTCTATGCATGATCGTTTTGGTCTGAATCCTGCTTTGTACTTCTCTGAGCCTTTCATCTATAGCCTTTTTCAATCTCTCAAGTAACATGCTACAAAAACGTTTTCCTGGTACTGACAGTAGAGTGATACCACGCCAATTATTGCAGTCAGACATATCGTCTTTGTTAGACAGTTTGAGAATTACACCATCCTTCCACTGTTGTGGTGGGGATTCGCTGTGCCAGATTTCATTGATCAGCTGTAACAAACGTAAGATATTATCATCTGCTGCTTTGAGCATTTCTCCTGAGATGTCGTCTTCACCAACAGCTTTGTTGTTCTTCAATTTTTTATGGCTGCTTTAATCTCTTCGTCTTAATCTCTTCTCCTCTTGTGTGTGTGTGTGTGTGTGTGTGTGTGTGTGTGTGTGTATATATATATATATACACACACAGACACACACAGACACACACACTCACACTCCCTTACTCACTCACACTCACTAACTCTCTCACTCACTCTACAGTAGTGTGCATGCGATTATATTATACTTGATAAAATCAAGTGGCATACAAAATGATACCTCGTAATATGAAAGATGAGAATACATAAAAAATATGGAATAGCATGTTACATGACATGCGTGCGCTCAACTCTCTCTCTCTCTCTCTCTCTCTCTCTCTCTCTCTCTCTCTCTCTCTCTCTCTCTCTCTCTCTCTCTCAGACATACACACACTCTCACACTCATTCACTCTCTCTCACTCACTCACTATATATATATATATATATATATATATATATATATATATATATATATATGTGTGTGTGTGTGTGTGTGTGTGTGTGTGTGTGTGTGTGTGTAAGAGAGAGAGAGAGAGAGAGAGAGAGAGAGAGAGAGAGAGAGAGAGAGAGAGAGAGAGAGAGAGAGAGAGAGTTGAATTGCATCACTAATTGTTAAGTTACAAAATGTATATATACAATTTGTCTCCATTTTCTTTACAATATTGCGACAATTGCTCACGACAATCGTCACTGTATGTGTGTATGAAGTGTGGGAGTTTGAATCATGATAGTAGGTTGGGGGATGGGGGGAGAGGGTGTGTGGGTAGATTCGTGATGTGTTTGGGTGGGCTCAGGATGTGTGGGTGGGCGGGGTGGGATTGTGTGGGTGAGTAGGGGGATTTGTGTGTGGGTACGTGCGGGATGTATTGGTTGGTGGGGAGATGTGTGTGTGGGTGGAGATGTGTTTGGCTAGGTGGTTGTGGGTGAGTGGGTGGAGGAGGATATGTGGGTGGATGATTGTTGGTGGGTTATGGGATGGGTGGGGGATATATGTGTGGGTGGAGAGATGTGGGTGTGCTGATATGTTGTGGGTGGGAGATGTGTGCAGGTGGGGGTGGTTGTGGGTTTGGGGATGTGTGTGTGGGTGAGGGATGTGTATGGGTGTGAGATGTTTGGATGGATGGGTGGGGAGTGTGTGTGGGTGAGAGATGTGTGGGTGAATGAGAAATGTGTGGGTGAATGTGTGTGGGTTGGGGGAGGGGTGCCTGATGGGTGTGGGTGATGGATTTGGGGATATGTGTGTGGGTGGGGTATATGTCTGTCTTAGTGGGGATGTGTGTGGCTGGATGGAGGATGTATGTGTGGGTAGTGAGGGTGATTGTAGTTGGGGGATTTGTGGATGGGTAGGAGATGTGTGGGGAGATGTGTGGTGTGGGTGAGGGATGTGTCTTTGGGTGTGTGTGTGTGGGTGTGGTGTGGGATGGGAGTTGGGTGTTGATAAAGGATGTGTGGGTGGGGGTGTGTGAGTGGACTGGGGGAGATGGGAGATTACGTGGGTGGGTGCTGAATTTGTGTGTGGGTAGGTGCGGGATATGTGAGTTGGCGGGGAGATGTGTGTGTGCATGGGGGATGTGTGGCTGAGGAATGTGTGTTTGGCTGGGTGGTTGGATGTGTGTGGGTGTAGGAGGATATGTGGGTAAGTGATTGTTGGTGGGTAATGGGACAGGTAGAGGATATGTGAGTGGGGTGGTGGATGTGTGTGGGTGGGGGATTGTGGGTTGCGGAATATATGTGTGCTTGGGGGTGGGTGGATGGGATGTGTGGTGGGTGAGAGGTGTGTGTGGGTGGGGAGATGTGTAGGGATGGGGTGGATGTTGTGGGGGTATGTATGTGTGTGTGTGGGTTATGTGTGAGGTTGGGTGGGGGAGTTGGAGTGAAAGGGGGGATGTGTGGGTGGGTGGTGGATGTGTCTCATAACATAGTAATATGCATTGTTTATGTTTACAAAATTCATTTGACAATGTTTTTTCCTATGCACTGTTGATGAAAGAAAGATGAGTGATTGGAAGGGCCGAATGTAAGACGGGCCTGTGTGCCCAATTTGTTACCCTTAGAAAATAAAGTCTGTTCGTTCGTTCGTTCATTTTTCCATGGTGAATGACTCACAGAAGGCATCTAGTGGGGGCATGGTAATTTCTCCATCCAGGTTTGGAACAGTGTCAGGATGCTGTCTATTTAATATTTCTTTGAAATGTTCTGCCCAACATTGCTTTTGATGGTCATCGGATAACAGCTGTTTACCTTGTTTGTCTTTGATGGATATATTTGGTGTAGGTGAGTGATGGCATAATTGTTTCATGATATGGAATACTCCTCTGTTGTTTCCAGTTTTGGCAGCTTTTTCGGTATCAGAGGCCAAGCTGTGTATAAAGTTCTGTTTATCTTTTCGTGCGCTTGATTTCACCTCTTTATCCAACATGGAGTATGTTTGCTTATGGGTTTCATATGAAGATGTGTCTTTTGTAGAAAGAAGTGTTAGTTTTGCTTGTTTTCTTTCTTATATCTTCGTCCTGGTGTTATCGCTTAGCCACTTCTTCTTCTGTTTTTGCACGTAGCCGACTGTGTTTGTTTCAGCATTTAGCAAGGTAAATTTAAGGAAATTTCAATTTTCTTCAATGTTGTTTTTAATATTCGCATTGCTCGATATACTTTCTTTGTTAGCATAGATGTTTTGTACCTCTGAATTGAATGTGAGTGAGTTTATTTTCTTAATTATGGGTGTTTTGTGCAGTCTTAAGCTTTATTTTTAGCTTGGCAATGCAGAGATGCAGTAAATATGGAATTACATAATTCAGGAGGTATATCTCCAGTATCGTATATTGCGTTCTGCAGTCTGGTGACTTGGTCTATTCCATAGGCATTGATCATTTCTATTGTGATGTTATCTGTACCCGGGGTCTTGCCAGTTTTCATATGGTTAAGGGCATTCTGAATTTCCATCTTCAAGACTGATGGTCCTTCATTATTATTTCGATGATCATATTGTTCTTCTCTTGTATCATCATAAAGGTCTTTCACATAATCTGACCACGCATGTAAAATCTGATCTTTTTCTATTAAGATTTTGCCATCTTTGGTTTTTAGGCAACCCGTTGATGTGTGTGTTCTTTTATTAGTGATGTCATTAATTCTTTTGTGCATTAATTTGGTATTCTGGGTAGTGTGTTGGTTTTCAATTTCCTTGCAATTTTCATCAAGCCATCTTTCTTTTGCCTCTTTGCATCGTTTCCTAATTTTCCTGTGAATCTGTTAATATTTTTCTTTGTTATTTTTGTTATTTCTTCTTACTTCCATGAGTTTTAAGATGTCTTCTGTCATCCATTTCTTGCGTCCTATTATCAATCCCATAACGCTCCAATAATAACCCACCCATCTTCCTCCACCAATACACCCCCAACCACCCAGCCAAACAATCATCCCCCACCCACACACACATCTCCATGCCAACTCACACATACTGCACCTACCCACACACAAATCCCGCACCCACCCACACAATCTCCCCCAGCCCACCCACACATCCCCCACCATCTCCCAACCTACACATCCTTCACCCACCCACACATCCTCCGCCGACCCACACATCATCCACCCAACCATACATCCCTTAACCACACACCCGTACCCATACACACACATCTCCACCCACACACATCTCCCCACCCAGACACACATAGAACGAATGAACAAACAAACTTTATTTTCAAAGGGTTAAGAATTGGGCACACAGTCCCGTCTAACATTCTGCCCTTCTGTCACTCTCTTTCATGCATTATTTCATTCACACATCATTCAAGGCTAACAGAGAATAGCAACAATATAAAAGATATGCATTATAAAGGCATGGGCAAATGCGAACATCAATACTACACGACTCAGTAATATTAGATAATGGTGTGGCACTTATTATTAGCTATGTGGAATATACTAGTCTACTACTGGACACACATAGATAGATAGGTAGGTAGGTCAGTCGGTCAATGGATGGAAGGACGGACGGACAGACAGATAGATCAATAGATGGATGGATAGATGGATGGATGGATTAGATGATTAGATTGACTGGATGGAATGGCTAGATAGTTAGTTAGTTAGTCGACAGATCATCCTCGTTGCACATCGAACCATTCAGTCCATAAGTGCTCGGATCGCCTCCTCAGCAAATCCCGCAGCGTGTAGCGGCTAACGACGCCAGTTCTGTGTTGGTTTATCAATCTTCTTTGGCTTCCTGCGTAGTGTTCTTGTTTGGCCACCCCTCTTTTAATTTGCTGCTCCCGCAGTCTGGCCATTGTTGTAGATTCACAGTCATCACTTGGTTCTCGCAAAAGTCTCACTTCTCGTAGAGCATTCAGAATGTCAGCCTGGTCCATGGCGCATCCGCCCTCCACATTAGCCTCACCAGCGAGCTTGTCAGCCCGCTCATTTCCTTGTACTCCCGCATGACCTGGCACGAAGATGAAACTAATCTTTGCCAGCCGAGACCGCTTCAGAGGCAGCAACCATTCTCTTCGGATCGACCCCTCCTCTATCCTCTTGATCATGTTCATTGAGTCGCTAAGGAAACAAGCCCTAGTGAATGTCTGTGTCTCGAGCCATGTTATTGCTTTACTTACTGCCATGACTTCCATGGTCAGGCTACTTGTGGTTTCAGTGAAAGCACCAGAGTCCTCCTTCACAATTCTCCCTCCGGCCCGAGCTGTAAAGGCCCATGAGCTTCTCACATGTCGGACGACCGACCCATCTGTGTAGATGACCGCTTCACTGTCTAGCGAATTCTCGAAAATCAACGCTTGTACTTCAGCCTCAACAGCAGCCGGATTTTCTTGTCTGCATTTTCTATCTAGTTGGATGCAAACTGAAAAGGATGTGCAGAAGTCTGTTGGCACTTGCACCCACTCCTCGCCAGGTTCTAAGTCCTCAAGTGAACACACCTGTTGAAGAATGTCTTCGGCTTGACCCATCCACGACCGTCCTCTTTTTAACCTGCTGCCCTTCACCTTCCTAATTTCACTATGCAGTGGATGTTGTGTGTTTGCGTTAATTCTGAGGTAGGCGCGTGCCCTGCAAACTTGTATTCTCTCTTCAATGGTTGGAAAATCAAGAAGGTAGCGCATCGCCCTGCATGCTGTATCTCTTGTACATCCAAGAATAATGCGCATAGCTTCATTCTGTATCCTTTCCATCCTTTCTATCTGCTTATGGCTGAGAGTCAGGATTGCCATTGCATACTCCAAAACAGACATGACCAGCCCCTCGTACAGAAGACATAGATGGCGCTGCTCACAGTTTGCTGCCGCCATCACCCGCATCGCTGCCAAACCCCGCTTGGCCTTTGTTATCACCTGGTCTATGTGCACATTATAAGCAAGGCTTCGATCAAACCGTATCCCCAGGTAATTCATTGCCTGCGTTCTTTCCACCGTCTCTGAACACAGCATTACAGTTGGTGTTGGATTGTTGACAATATGATTATTCAACGAGAACCAAGTCACTGTTGCCTTTGTTGGGTTGACCATTGCCCCAGCTTCATCACACAAGTACTTATGCGATTGAGTTCGGTTTGTAGTTCCACAGCAACCTCCTCTCTATCCTTACCCTGACGATACACTAAAACATCATCGGCATACGACAATGTCCTGCCAGGTCCAGTGATCTGCTCACTGGTGATTCTCACTGTGTAGGCGTTGAACAGTACCGGAGATAATGGTGATCCCTGCGGTAGGCCAGGATATATTGTTGTTGGTTCCGAAGTCCAACTGCCACATCTAAAAATTACTTTCCGTAGGTAGAGGGCTGCAGCGATCCAACTAAGGAGGAATGGACTTACGTTTAGTTCAAGAAGCTGCTTGATAGATTAGATAGATTAGATAGATAAATATGTCTGTCTGTCTGTCTGTCTGTCTGCCTGCCTGCCTGTCTGTCTGTCTGTCTGATCTAATCTAATCTATCAATCTATGGATGGATGATGAATGGCTGGCTGGCTGGATGGATGGATGAATAGATTGATAATCTTCTAAATCAGTGATAATTTATGTTGTGATGTTATTTGGACATAAGGTCTTGCCAGTTTTCATATGGTTATGTGCATTTTGAACGTCTATCTTCAAAATAACATATTCTGAATATCATACTCTTCTTATGTTCTCACTTTACCGAAAACCTTTGTGTAGTCAATAAAGCAAAGATCTATATCTTTGCTTTATTGACTACACAAAGGCTTTCGATTAATTGAAACATGTCAACATGATAAGGATGCTTGAAGATCTACAAATTGATGAAAAGACCTTAGGCTTGTAAAAAACATATATTGGAAACAACAAGCTGCCATAAGAGTTGATAATGAAGTAAGCCAATATCAGCCTATTAAAAGAGGTGTGAGACAGGGATGTGTAATGTCTCCAGATCTTTTTTCCCTGTACAGTGAAAATATTTTCAGAAATATAGAAGATATGGAAGGAATCAACATTGGGGGACGATACGTCAATAACATTAGATATGCAGATGATACAGTGTTGATTGCAGACAATGAACAAGACCTGCAAAATTTAGTAGTTGCGGTTGTTGCACACAGTGAACAACTAGGGTTAGAACTGATTATTAAGAAGACACATATTATGGTCGTCACTGGGAAGATGGAAATACCACAATGTGATATACGAGTAAATGGGCATATTCTTAATCAAGTGAATCGATACAGTTATCTCGGCACAGTCATAATATCTGATCGAAGATGCCTTGAAGAAATTAGAACAAGAATTGCTATTGTGAAGGTAGCCTTTTGCAAGATGAAAAACATACTGACCAATAAAAATATGTCAATTGAAACGAGAAAAAGAGTGTTGAGATGGTACATAGAACCTGTATTTTTATATGGATGTGAAGCTTGGACAATGAGCAGTCAAGCTGAAAAACATCTGATGGCTGTAGAATGTGGTTTCTGAGGAAAATGCTAAAGAATACCATGGACAGCCAGAAAGACCAATGAACAAGTCCTTCAAGAAACAAATGAAGATCGTAAACTGATTAGAGACATTAGACGTAGACAGTCACAATTTTTTTGGGCATGTTATGAGAAGAAATGATTGGAGAACGTGGTGACAACTGCAAGATCGAGGGGAACAGACCAAGGGGAAGACCTAGAAGCAAGTACCTGGATGGCTTGGCCTTGTGGCATGGTCGAGACAGAAACACGTAGCTGATCCACGACTCTGGTGATCGAGTGAGATGGCAGAACATAACTGCCCACGCTTACCGGCATGGCACATGATGGATGGATGGAATATATATTTCTTTCTCCATAGTAGTTTTATCTGTATGCATTGTCTTTGTTTATGCAATGTTAAGATATAAGTTGTGATGTTCACTATTCAATTGGGTTGAGGCTATTAGGTTTTCTATACCAGTCTGACGCTCAGTGTAGCTGTTCATATGTTACATTACAGTCCTATGATTGTATGCTACTTCAGATTAGTTACACATGTTTCCATTTTACCTGACATTCAAGTGAAGTGTTTACTCTCTGTATGTTTCAGAAACATGTCATTGTTTCCAGAGTTGTTGATCCCTCTTCACACAAAAACAGACATTCATAAATGGAGAATAAGATGGTGCATGGTAACATAGATTTCAAATAAGAGCCATCAGATGAATTGTGGGAGGACCAGAGTCAGGGATCCAGCACAATGTTGGACAAGGCAGATTGTTACAACATGGTTGTTAACAGTAACATAGAATCAGCAATGTCTGTAAGTAGTAACATTGAATCAGCAATAGCTGAGAGCAGCAACATAGAATCAGCAATGGTTGTGAACAATAATATAGAATCAACAAAGGCTGTGAACACTGGTGAGATACTTTTTAAGTGCAATGATTGTGGCGCTTCATTCAGACAGATTGGCATTTTGAAATATCACATGAGAATACACACAGGAGAGAAACGTTACAAGTGTGATGTCTGTAGTGCTTCTTTTTCTCAGTCTAATAGTCTTATTGTCCACAGTAGAATACATACAGGAGAGAAACCTTACAAGTGTGATGATTGTGGTGCTGCTTTTGCTAGACTTGACAAACTGAAACACCACAAGAGAAAACATACAGGAGAGAAACCTTACAAGTGTGATGTCTGTAGTGCTGCTTTTTCTCAGTCTAGTAGTCTTGTTGTCCACAACAGAAAACATACAGGAGAGAAACCATATAAGTGTGATGTCTGTAGTGTTTCTTTTACAAAAGCTTGTAATTTAAAGTGTCACAAGAGAACACATACAGGAGAGAAACCTTACAAGTGTGATGATTGTGGTGCTGATTTTGCCAGACTTGACGATCTGAAATACCACCTGAGAACACATACAGGGGAGAAACATTACAAGTGTGATGATTGTGGTGCTGCTTTTTCTAGAGCTCTCAATCTGAAACGCCACAAGAGAACACATACAGGAGAGAAACCATACAAGTGTGATGTCTGTAGTGTTTCTTTTACAAAAGCTAGTAATTTAAAGTGCCACAAGAGAACACATACAGGAGAGAAACCTTACAAGTGTGATGATTGTTGTGCTGCTTTTGGTAGACTTGACAAGCTGAAACACCACAAGAGAAAACATACAGGGGAGAAACCTTACAAGTGTGATGATTGTGGCAGTGTATTTTCTAGTGCCTTTGGTCTGAAGAACCACAAGAGAAAACATTCAGGAGAAAACTTTACAAGTGTCATGATTGTGATTTTTCTTTTACTGTAGCTAGCGATTTAACGTCTCACAAGAGAACACATACAGGAGAGAAACCTTACGTGTGTGATGAATGTGGTGCTGCTTTTGCTAGATCTGACAAGCTAAAATACCACAAGAGAACACATACAGGAGAGAAACCTTACAAGTGTGATTATTGTGGAGTTGCTTTTGCTAGACCTGACAAGCTGAAACAACACAAGAGAAAACATACAGGAGATAAACCTTACAAGTGTGATGATTGTGGCGCTGTATTTTCTAGTGCCAGTGGTCTTTGGTTCCACAAGAGAACATATTCAGGAGATAAACCTTACAAGTGTGATGTCTGTGGTGTTTCTTTTACTACAGCTGACAATTTAATGTCCCACAAGAGAACACATACTGAAGAGAAACCTTACAAGTGTAATTGTGGTGTTGCTTTTACTAGTCCTGAACAGCTGAAATACCACAAGAGAACACATAAAGTAGAGAAACGTTACATGTGTGAAGATTGTGGTGCTACTTTTTCTAAATCTGATAGTCTGTTTGTCCACAAGAGAACACATACAGGAGAGAAACCTTACTTGTGTGATGTCTGTGGTGTTTCTTTTTCTGTAGCTAGCTTTTTAAGGCTCCACAAGACTACACATACAGGAGAGAAGCCTTACAAGTGTGATGTCTGTGGTGCTACTTTTGCTAGATCTCAAGAGCTGAATTATCACAAGAGAACACATACAGGAGAGAAACCTTACAAGTGTGATAATTGTGGTGCTGCTTTTGCTAGATCTGATAATCTTCTGTACCATAAGAGGACACATTCAGGAGAGAAACCTACAAGTGTGATGATTGTGGGGCTGCATTTTCTAGAACTGATCATCTGCTGTATCATAAGAGACAACATACAGGAGAGAAACCTTGCAAGTGTGATGATTGTGATGCTGCTTTTGCCAGACCTGCCATGCTGAAACACCACAAAAGAACACATACAGAAGAGAAACTTTACAAGTGTGAGGATTGTGGTGCTGCTTATGCTAGACCTGACAATCTGAAGTGCCACATGAAAATGCATACAGGACAGAAGTGTTAAATGTTTGGCGATTGTGTTGCATTTTTATCGCAATGATGCCATCTAAAGAACCTGGAAATAAATCACATGAGAGGAATCTTCTCTTTGTAAGAAACTCATGAGATCTCATTCAGGAGAAAAACCTTTCTATTGTGGTCATTATAGTTCAGGAAAAGTAATTGAAAGAACCTGTTTGCTGTTTGCGTGCCTGGGGACCTATCAGGCTCCAGCCGATTATTTATAGACCAATCAGAACATGAGGGTTAATGTGGTCCGTGTCATGCCACATAAAAAGTTATCAATTGCAACGAGAAAAAGACATAGAACCTGTACTTTTGTATGGATGTGAGATGTGGACAACGAGCAGACGATCTGAAAAACATCTAATGGCAGTGGGAAGGTGGTTCTGGGGAAAATTTAAAGATTACTTTGGACAGACAGAAAAATCAATAAACAAGTCCTACAAGAAACAGATGAAAACTGTAAACTGATTAGAGAAATTAGACATAGAAAACACAATTTTTTTGGCATATTATAAGAAGAAATACACTGCAGAACTTGTTGTCAACTGGAAAGTTTGAGGGGAAAAGGACAAGGGAAAAGCAGAGAAGTAAATATCTGGAAGACTTTTCCACCTGGCATAAACCAGACAAAAACACAGAGCTGATCCATGACTCTGGTGATAGTGTGAGATGGTGAAACATGATCTCCAACACTTATCTACATGGCACATGATGATGATGATCCATGACTTTGGTGATAGTGTGAGATGGTGAAACATGGCGGCCAACACTTATCTACATGGCACATGATGATGATGACTGAACATACTACATATCCCCAGCCTACATAAAGACTTACACACAACAAAGTTAGCGTCATCTGCAGCACGGCCTCAGAACTTTCTTCCATAGCACATTAAAGGCACTACCACCCACATAGTTTGTTAGACAGTCACAAACTGAATACTGTCTGATGAGTAGAGGTCACCATAAAGAAAAACATATAAACGTCCTAATAATATAATTATCCCTGCCCTATGGTATGACCCCCAGCTTTACTACGACTATCATAACATGAATTAGCATTGTGTAGTTTTGTAGAATTAATATTTCCATATTCCCATGTGTTTACAATGTCTATATTGTTGTTGTTTAAGATTAATCTAATATTTGATGTGAGTGGCACCTTGCAGTCTTGACAGACCAAAGTATGTGAGTTGGAATGTGGCCAAATTTTTATTACAATGCCTGGACAGAGCTTCAGAGAAACATGTGGTGCCCAAAATACATGTTCCCTCTCTCGGCCTAGTCTTGTGTATTACAGAGGAATGGGTAACCAATACGTCTGGCACAAGGTAGGCTGCAGACGCTGGCGGCACAGCGTCAAACCTCCGAGACCTCTCCTCCACGAGCAGGTGGCGAGTGATGGCCAGACCCTGGAACCCAAGGGACCCGGCTTAGAGACGTTCAGCCAAGTCCCACAGGTGCGGGCCTCGTACGCACCTGAACCTTAGGGCACGTCCTCTGTGAATCACAAGTGTCCGGACCTGTGTAAAGCGTGTACTACCGTCAGCTCCCCACCTGACTTTTGCGGATCCCGCAACCACCAGGAATAGGCCCGCCGGAGATTTGCACGTCTATTGTGAGCAAATCTCCCATCCTTCCACTGAACGAACTGAGACTGAATAAGTAAAGAAACGATAAAAGTAGTGGTATTTCAATTGCGCTTTCGCTCCCACCTATGCTACACCCCTCATGTGCCTTCACAAAGTCGGACTAGAGTCAAACTCAATAGGGTCTTCTTAACAATATTTGATGTATGAATGAGATAATGTATGCAAAGAGAGACAAGAAAGGTAGGATGTCACGTGGGCCTGCACGCCCAATTTTTAACCCTTTGAAAATAATGTTTGTCTGTTTGTTCTTTCTTTAGTTGTCAATAGCACCTTCTTAATCTCACCAAATGATTTCCTGAACATATTTCCTGGAACTGAAAATAACATTGCTCTAACTTTTGCATTCCTTCAGATTCTCTTTCTTTGGCAGCTTCACCAGATATCCTTCTCTCGTGTAAGCTGGTATTTCTTTGGTGTCCCAGACTGCTAAAGAATTTGTGAAATAGTTAAGTTGAAGTGTTAATATTAGCTTTGAAAGTTTCTGCTGGAATATTGTCTGAAGCAGCGGCTCTCCCATCCTTCAGAAGATGAATAGCTTTTCTAATTTCTTGGTTAGATGGTTTCTCGCAGTTGTTATCCAGCTTAATTTCTTATTTGAGGCTGATCTATTTTGAAATTCTTCAAATTATTTCAATAGAATCCTTTGTGGTTGGTGGAATAGAAACACAGCAAAACCAAATGGATAAAAGTGCTCTCTCCTTCAACCGTACACCGGTGAGTTGGAATAAGATGTTGACTTCTCATCCTTGACTTGTCATCTTTTAGTTTACTTATTGATCCATAGAGTATATCTTCTGTTGTTTCTCTAGGCCAGAGGGTTTGCCTAGATAGGTTGTATTTTCGGCAGTCTTGGTGTATGTGATCTCTTGCCTGTGACGCCAATCCACATGTACACATGGCTGATTCACCCATCCTGAATTTGGTATACATGTGGTTGCATAATCAGACAGATCTAGCCAACAAGAAAATAGAACAGACACATCTGCCCAACAAGAAAATAGAACAGACAGATCTGCCCAACAAGAAAATAGAACAGACAGATCTGCCCAACAAAGACTCAGTTTTGGAAAAGAATGACAAATAAGTTTGAGGAGAATGAAATATTTGTGGAGTGTCAAGAGACATGACTATCTGAACAAGATCATTATAGAGGGAGGAATGCCAGGAAAGTGGAGAAGAAGAATACCAAGTTGTAGATGGAGTCATGATGTAGTAAATAATTTATGCATGTCAGCATAATACATCTGGCTTATGATAGAGAGAAATTTCAAAGACTTATGGGGTGACAGTTATGTACACTTTAAGCCACTGAATGATGGTGTTGAGGAATTTCTTGTATTTTACAACAAGAACAATAAACAACCCACGCTGTAGGTTTGACATTTATCATGATAAACTGATACATCATTGAAGCCATGCACAGACACACTCGCCTGTCAGCCCTTTGATCATGGTTCATATGTGACCTCTACTGCCAGGTTTTTGGAAACTGCACCTTGTCACAACATACAGGACTTAACAAGCACATAAGAAATATAACAACTGAATTTATGTGCATACCAATGACATATTTCTTTTAAATGTCATAGAATATTTAGCTAAAATGTGGGGGTTGAGGCTTTGTGACTGCATGCGTTAACAGATGAGGGAGTTTAAGTTTACAAGAGCATCTGGATCCATGAGTGACTCATAATTGCTGAGTGGGTGAACTAGAGAGCTCAGGTAGTCTCACCCAGGACATGGGTCAATACTGTAATAATGTATTTGTGTTTTAATATTTATTGTTTGCAAAATAATAATCAGTGTATTAGTGTGATATGTCTCTTGGATGAAAGCTGTCATGTGTTATCGGTGACCTTTGTCAGTAAAGATGATAATTTTTGATGTACATCGTAGAGGAATAAAAGAATCAGCATTTGAATTAGATAAAACAGTATTGTAGTGGTGTGAATTGCATGGATTGTGTTGTCATATGTCAGCTGTATGTGTTATATGTTGTATATTACACCCCAGTATAGACATGTGATCACACTGAAGTGACCAAGGAGTGGGAGGAGGGTGGAGCCAACAAGTCTACATGGAGGGGAATCCCCAGGCATGAGTCATCAATCACAACTGGAGGTCACCATGACTGAATACATTAGAGCTCTCGTTCTTACAGATTCACGGCCAAACAACAAGTAAGTTTAGACCACACAGAAATGGATGGTGGAAAATGTGAAGTAGAGCTGTGACATTGTTATGACTTAAAAGTTGTTAATATGGTAGCAGACATGTTCTATTGTATACCAAATTACAGGAGGTTGCATAGGGAAAAGTACTGTATATATTTTAATAACGAAGTCACAAACCATATATAGTACGATTTATTGCCTGGCACATTTCGCTGCATCTCAGGTACTTACTGAAATATACACATGTTCACACAGTAATATCAGTTGTTTACCATGGTAATTTTAAACTGACTATCATGTCTTTCTGTTTGCACAAAATTGGCTTGTGCAGGTGGATCATTATCCCTTCTGCAAACTTTAACAAACGGCTATTGTGTGTATGAAACAACACGCGAAAAGCGCTGTCCCTTACAATGACATGACCGGTTTCCAAGACATGACGTGCAATGGACGACGCCGGAAGTGTTTAATTGTGGTGTGTCACACTTCCCATGATGCCATCGCTTGTGTTTAGTTTCTTGTCAACCGAGTTTGGTACGTGTTCAAAAGTCCTGGTGTGTAACTGCCTCTCTGTTCGGCCAATGTAGGTAGACTCGCACCTGCACGTGAATTGGTAAATACAATTAGATGGCGTACAGAGGGGTAGATTCTTTTATTGCTGGGGTGGGAATAGGTGTGGTTTTGTACCCAATAACTGGAGTTGCAGCACAGAATGTTCAGCTAACTGCTGTAACAAGCCGGTCCTGTAGTTGTTGCATTACGTCATCCCCTCGAAAGGTAAGCTGCATAAACACCTTGAGCTTAGGGACTGTAGTTACGTCTGATTTTGGTTTAGGCTGTTGGCAGTGGCGCTTTATAAATCCTGTGGAGTACTCATTCAGGTGTAAGGCATTCTTCAGAGTTTCAATCTCTTCCGTCAGTGTATCATGGGTGAATATTTTCCTAACACGATCAAACAGGGTCCTCACTATATATGTTCATGGCATGCTGAGATAGTGGGTTTAGCCCCTACACCGCTCAGTTAGACTAAAATGTTGACTTCTCATCCTTGAATTTGGAACATAAATTACAAGTACCTCTGAAGCCTGAGTGGGTTTACCTGGTGGGCAAGGGACACTGGTAATAGGGAAAGCTAACCCATTTGCAAAAATCAGTCTGGTGCACCAGTAGTAGTAGCACGTATATGGACACTGGTTGAATTCAAAGCGAACGAACACCAAAAAGGTCATGCCACCGACCTGTCCCCTGGTCTCTGTAAAGAGAAAGTCCAGACACCGGAGCGCGTGCTGTCTGCATACAAAGTAGCACTTTGCCAAGGCCGATTCACATGGCGCCACAATAAGTGCATACTGAGCTGGCAGGCATAGTGGATGAAGCCAGGGTGCGGGCGAACAGATGGGCAAGAGCCGGGTCGATGTACATTTATGATTTACTTCGTCAGAGCTGGGCAGCAGAGTCGTGGATCAGCTCCATATTTCTGTCTCAATCATGCCACATGGACAAGTCATCCAGGTATTTACTTCTCGGTCTTCCCCTGGGTCTCTTCCTTTCGATCTTGCCAGTTGTCACCAAGTTCTCCAAGTCATTTCTTCTCATAACATGCCCAAACAATTTTGACTGCCTGCGTCTAATGGCTCTAATCAGTTTACGAGCTTCGTGTGTTTCTTGGAGGACTTGTTCATTTATTTTTCTGTCTGTCCATCGTATTCTTTGCATTTTCCTCAGAAACTACATTTTAACAGCCATCAGATGTTTTTCAGCTAGACTGCTTATTGTCCACGCTTCACATCCATACAAAAGTATAGGTTCTATGTAGCACCTCAACACTCTTTTCCACGTTTCAATTGATATCTTTTTATTGGTCAGTATGTTTTTCATCTTGCAAAAGGCTACCTTCGCAATGGCAATTCTTGTTCTAATCTCATCAAGGCATCTCCCATCAGATGTTATGACTGTTCGGAGATAATTGTACCGATTCACTTGTTTAAGAATATGCCAATTTATTTGGATATCACATAAAAGTAATAACAGTGGCAGCGATACTTTGTTGTATACCAACAGTAGTAGTAGTAGTAGTAGTAGTAGTAGTAGTAGTAGTAGTAGTAGTAGTAGTAGTAGTAGTAGTAGTAGTAGTAGTAGTAGTAGTAGTAGTAGTAAAACCATGGTTCTATCGGTAGGTTTTTTTTCAGTTAAATTGGCTTGCGAATATTGCCGATATGATATGCCAATAACTTATGAGGTCTGAATGAGAATATGCGCCGTGTGTGGCTAGATGCTACGACTGCTGGTTCAGAGAAAGAAACTGAGACAGGTGTTACACACGCTCAGAATTAACACAGTAGTCAGTCTCGGGTTGAAAACGGTAGTAGTAGGTTTTGCTTTGGTGTCCCAAAGTTGTTTAATTTTAACGGGGTATAGAATTAGATTAGTGTATATCTGAGATGGAGTGTAGAATTAGACTAGTGTAGATCTGATGTGGTAGGTAAGAGTATTGACCAACAACAGTGAGGGGCGATGTGAGACAGACCCAACGAGCAGACAGAGGGTTTCTATAAGGTAAGATTGGTTTTGTCTTATAATATTTGTTGTTAGGACTTTTGTCTGGATAAAAAGCGCTGCTGTTTCCCATAACCGAAGTGTGATAGGTTATTGAGATGCGAGTCATGTTTGTCCGTTTCTTTTATTTTAAGCAATTGGGGTGACTGACAAGAACCAGAACAGCATCACTAAAATAACTCTCTTGTTACTATTATTTTTGTTGTTATCGTTACTGGTGTTATTATTACTGTTTTTAATGTTGTCGTTATTGCTGGTGGCGTTAAGCAGGAGAGACAAGTCAGTGGAGGAATAAACGCCACTGAACCAGGAAGACAAAACCATCTCAGACACAGATAGATATGCTGTGTTTCTAATTCTTGTTTCTGTTCCTGGTATATCCCTCGCCTCACCACATATAGCGTATGCGTACACGCTGCGTACACAACAGTTCTATGTAACATCTCTGTTTCTCGTACACAACAGTTCTATGTAACATCTCTGTTTCTCGTACACAACAGTTCTATGTAACATCTCTGTTTCTCGTACACAATAGTTCTATGTAACATCTCTGTTTCTCGTACACAACAGTTCTATGTAACATCTCTGTTTCTCTTACACAACAGTTCTATGTAACATCTCTGTTTCTCGTACACAACAGTTCTATGTAACATCTCTGTTTCTCGTACACAACAGTTCTATGTAACATCTCTGTTTCTCGTACACAACAGTTCTATGTAACATCTCTGTTTCTCGTACACAACAGTTCTATGTAACATCTCTGTTTCTCGTACACAACAGTTCTATGTAACATCTCTGTTTCTCGTACACAACAGTTCTATGTAACATCTCTGTTTCTCGTACACAACAGTTCTATGTAACATCTCTGTTTCTCGTACACAACAGTTCTATGTAACATCTCTGTTTCTCGTACACAACAGTTCTATGTAACATCTCTGTTTCTCGTACACAACAGTTCTATGTAACATCTCTGTTTCTCGTACTCAACAGTTCTATGTAACATCTCTGTTTCTCGTACACAAAAGTTCTATGTAACATCTCTGTTTCTCGTACACAACAGTTCTATGTAACATCTCTGTTTCTCGTACTCAACAGTTCTATGTAACATCTCTGCTTCTCGTACACAACAGTTCTATGTAACATCTCTGCTTCTCGTACACAACAGTTCTATGTAACATCTCTGCTTCTCGTACTCAACAGTTCTATGTAACATCTCTGCTTCTCGTACACAACAGTTCTATGTAACATCTCTGTTTCTCGTACACAACAGTTCTATGTAACATCTCTGTTTCTCGTACACAACAGTTCTATGTAACATCTCTGTTTCTCGTACACAACAGTTCTATGTAACATCTCTGCTTCTCGTACACAACAGTTCTATGTAACATCTCTGCTTCTCGTACACAACAGTTCTATGTAACATCTCTGCTTCTCGTTGTAAACATGTTTTTTACTGTGTATTCCAGCTTGCAAAGACTCGCCATGCTTATTCTAATATCATCCAGGCATAAGACAGTCGATTCGGTTGTTTACCTGTATATTGTGGTATTCCTAGTGCCGACTATTTCTTACAATTCTAAGAACCGCCTCTACCAAGCAGATACCGTATCAATATTTTAAATATTGAGCACAACCCACTACTGGCAACGCTGATCGTATTCTGGTATGAACCTAAGGCTGATCCACGTCAATGTGGAAGCACTATACTCGAGTTTCGCTCTCGTTTGAGCTCGTCAACACCGTATCAATACACTAGCTATCTAATAGCCTCATTATCTACTACATGTCTGGCAATATTTTACGGTTTTAATTAGTTTAAAATCTGTGTATGTGTTATTGATTGATTGATTGATTGATTGATTGATTGATTTAGCAACCGACATCACAGCATTCGGGGCATTACCATAAGCGCTCCGTCCGCATCCACAACAGCCAGCGAAGAGTTCCAACACTAATAGTTCCAGTGGCAATCTGATTATAAGTCCGTCTCACCTTTCCTCTGAGCGTGGAGAGTCGGCCAGATCCCCTCGTCACTCCTCGCTGCCTCATTCTTACCAGACCTGTGTGTGTTATTCTTATCATAAATTATAATTTCGCGTACAACCCCCTTGTATTGTTACAATTGTATTATGAAAGTTACTTCGGGTTATGTTTGTGAGAGCGAGGGAAATCTTGTCACACTATAAATGAAATCACAACGCCATAGTTGTAACATATGTTTTACTTATAATTATAAATATTGCGTATGATAATTAATGTAGGACATTGATATGTTGTATTTTAGAATTGTAGAACATATGACAAATCAGTTGTTCAGTGTTAGATATTGGCTTACAATACTTTTTTGTTTTAAATGTTGCATATCCCTTACAGGACGTTGCAGTCAACACCAGCATCTTTCAGCTGCTGTTGATGTACTGGGCAAGATTACCCTCAGTAGTTTCCCATTGCTTTCTGTTACATTCGCAAAAGTATGAATAAAATTGGTGGAACTGCGGTAAAGCTGTGAAAATGTAAACAATATAAATGACACAAAGTAATGCAGCTTTACATAACAGAATTACGAAACATATAGGACGTTGCGGCGACTAGACTTCATCAGCAAATAAATACATACACAGTCACAACATAGTAGTAGTAGTAGTAGTAGTAGTAGTAGTAGTAGTAGTAGTAGTAGTAGTAGTAGTAGTAGTAGTAGTAGGCCTCTTTCAGTCCTGAAGGACTATAGAGTTGTGCCGCTTGGGAGGTGCCTGGCTGCACCGCTGGTGACTGTATAGTCTAATAAGAGAGTGACAATCCCTGTCACAGTTTCTGCATCTGTGAGACGAGGCAGGTCCCGCAGTAAGTGGCTGCGTTTTAAGCCTGTGCCGCCTATCCTCAGTTTGTTGGATCAGATTGCGCTCAAAGAGCACCAGTCCGTTTCGTACTCTTCTCCAGGAACATCTGCTGTTGCAACTCTTTCCCACGTGTCTGGGTCTATGCCCAGGGTTTTCATAAAAAAAATTTTTTTTTTTTACACACATACCTATATCGCATTTGGGTCTTCCAGTTGGCCTCTTTCCTGTGGCTAGTTCTCCGTATTGGAGATCTTTGGTTATACGTACATCCTCTATTCAAGATACGCGGCCCAGCCACAGGAGGTGTCTCTGCTTGAGGAGGGTGTGCACTGTGGTAATATCTGCTCTTCAAGCACCTGTTTTGTTTGTTATGTGGTCTTTCCATGATTATGCCCAGGATACGTCTCAGACATCTCATATGGAAGGAATTCAACTTTCTTTCCTGTCTTGAGTACAGGGTCCAGGATTCAGACCCATAGAGTAGTGTGCTAACAACACAAGCTTTATATACTTGAGCTTTTGTACGCTCTGTTAGTCTATTATTCTCCCAAACGCTTTTAGTTAGCCTGGAAAATGTTGTGGCTGCCTTTCCAATGCGTCTGTCGATTTCTGTCTCTAATGAAAGATTATCTGATATTGTCGACCCAAATACACAAACTCGTGGACGACCTTCAATTCGTAATTAGAAATTTTGATTGACGGAGGCGCACCAGCATCTTGTTCCATCACTGTGTTTTATTTAGGCTGATGGTGAGCCCAAAGTCTTTGCAGGCGGCTGCAAAACGATCTATGAGCCGTTGGAGATCTTCTGCTGTATGAGTGTCAGTGCTGCATCATCTGCAAAAAGTAGTTCTCTTATGCATCTTGATCTTATTTTGGTCTTTGCCTTGAGTCTTGATGGGTTAAAAAGTTTGCCATCAGATCTGTAGTGGAGGTATATGCCTTCAGTGGCAGTCCCAAATGCCTGCCTTAGAGAACGGTGAAGAAGATACCAAAAAGTGTAGGACCAAGCACACAGCCTGCTTTACTCACTGCTGATGCTGAATGACTGGGATGTTGAGCCGTCAAATAAAATGGTCCCCTGCATGTTTTCGTGAAATGATTTCACGAGACTGAGAAGGGTTGGTGGACATCCTATCTTTTCAAGGCCCTTAAAAAGGCCGTTTCTGCTCACGAGGTCAAATGCCTTTGTGAGGTCGATGAAGGCAATATATAATGGCTTCCTCTGTTCTCTGCACTTCTCTTGGAGCTGCCGGAGTGAGAAAATCATATCGACTGGTGGACCTGTTGGGTCTAAATCCTGCACTGTGATTCGGGGTAGATTCTTTCAGCAAGAATGTGATAACCTTTTAAGGATTACTCGAGCAAAAATCTTGCCTGTAACTGCTGAGTAGGGAAATGCCGCGATAGTTGTTGCAGTCCTTCTGTCGCCTTTGTTTTTATAAAGGGTAACAATGTTTGCGTCTTTCATTCTTGTGGTACTGATTTTTCTTTCCAGCAGAGCTGAAGTATTGCATACAGTTCTGGGATGATTGTTTCTTTGCTACATTTTAAAATTTCAGGTGGAATACTATCTTTTCCTGGTGCCTTGCCGGATTTGAGAGTGTCTAGTGCTTCGCTGAGTTCTGTGAGGCATGGTTCGTTATCCAGGGCATGCATGGTGGACTGTTGATCGATGGCTTCCAGAGCTTCTTCTCCGACAGTGTTCTCCACTGAGTATAGCTCTGAGTAGTGTTCTACCCAGCGATCCATTTGTTTCGCTCGAATCTTTTATGATTACCCCCTCTGTTGATCGTAAAGAGGGCCATCTTATTTTTTGATGGACCGACAGCTTGCTTGATGCCCTTCGTACATTCCTCTTATATTTCCAGTGTCTGCACAAAGTTTGAATTTGAGCAGAGAGCTGTAGCCAGTACCTGTTCGCACATTTTCTTGCCTTCTGTTGTACTCTATTTCTGACTGTTCAGCAATGCCTGCAATGTTTTCTCTGAAGGTGATGTTTTATACACTGAGAATGCATGTCTCTTTATCTCCAGGACTGGGAGCATCTCTTCAGAGGTGTGCTTCAAACCATGTCGGTTGAACTTAGTTTGCTTCTTGCCAAATGTTGATAGTGCTGTATTGTACATGGTGTCGCGAAAATGACTCCATCTCTTGGTGGCAGTTCCATCTGTGGGGCCAGGCAGAGTCTCCGCTAGAGCCTGGGTGAATTTGTTGACCTTCTCTTTGTTTTGGGTGCCGACTAGTGTCAATGCATGGTCTTCCTTCTGTCTGCTTCTGTAGATTCTCTTGGCTTTATCTTCACCTTGCTGGAGACGAGTGAATGGTCGGTGTCGCAGTCAGCACTATGATAGCTGCGAGTCAGCCGTACATTGCGGAGATTGCTGCGTTTGAGTGAGCACCAGGTCGAGTTGGTGCCAGTTCTTTGATCTGGGGTGCCTCCATGACACCTTGTGTTGAGGTTTCGTGTCGAAGAAGGTGTTGGTCACGCACAGATTATGGTGGCTGCAGAATTCCAAGAGACGTTGTCCATTGTCATTGATCTTCCCAACGTCAAACTGTCCTAGACATGAAGGCCAAGATTTGTGGTCGGAGCCAACCCTGGCATTGAAATCCCGCAGGATAAAAAGATGTTGTTTCTCTGGTGTTTCACTGACTTCTTTGCTAAGGTCGTCATAAAACTTGTCTTTGGATTCTGATGCTGCAGTTAGTGTTGGGGCGTAAACGCTTATAATACTAACTGGGCCTGCCTCTGTCTGGAGTTGGAGCTTCAGTATTCTTTCAGTGACCATCACTTGGTGGTAGTGATGGAATTAAGCAGCTTGTTTCTGATAGCGAAGCCAACTCCATGCTCCCTGGTCTCTCCGCACGGCTTGCCATGCCAGTAGAAAGTGAAGTCCCTCTCCTTGATGTTTCCAGATTCTTGGACCATGTCTGTCGTCCCAGTCTGAGAGTTCGTTGTTTATATCACGCAGTTTTTGCAAAACAACACAAACAAATTATTTCAAAGGGCCAAGTGGTCAATGGACCCGTCTGTCAGCGACTTGTGCGCTGCAGATTATCAAGACTCCCCTACTTTCGCACCGCACGAAATAACAACTCGTGACATTTGCGAAAGGAATGCAATTTATTCAGAGCCGACATTTGAATGGCTCTACGAGCTTTGTACTTCATCATCAATATACAACATGAATGCATTGACATGATGATAGATGATGCTAGTATTTCACAATCTAAATGAACAGCCCTATGTTTGCCTATTGAATAGAAACTATAGCATTGGTCAAGGATACGTCTGCTCTCTCTACCGTCTCCAGTCAGTCTGACCACACGCTACACATTGCGTGGACAAGCACGGACACTATTCTCCGTGCAGTAGCTATTATTGCGTGCATGTTCTCGCCAGCACGCTGGCCTGTGAGTACGAGTAACCGGGTCCTTCACGGTACTCGCAAGGACAAGCTTCCCAATTGCTTGGGGAAAGCCCTCGCTCAGTTGTACTCCTCGACCTCTGGTCTGACACAATGGTGTCCCCTGTGAGGCTATTAATAGCGCTCGTGTCTCTCCTGTCTGGTGTCCCCCTACTAGACTAGTGTTAACTCCTATTGCCTTAGTAAGGCCTTATTGGGGATTTTGACAGGGTCCCCTCCTCTCTGTGAAGTGTTACTTCCCTTTCACTCATATTTGTAACACTTCTGGTCACCAAGAAAAATTGGTTGCTCCAATTTTGTCAAATCTCCAATAAGTTATGACTTTCTAGTTTGTGGATAGAACAACTGTCTTCTTCCTTCACTCACAGTGTTTTATCTTTTCACTTGGCTAATTCAGTAGCCTATGTATCAGTATAGTTGGTTCTATAGATATCTTTGGGATTGGTAGTGAACCGGAAACCGTTGTCTTATGACTTATGTCCTGGCTTCTGTCGTTTGACCCTATGTCTTTTGACTTTCACCTATTGACTTCCGTCTTGACCTGTTCCTCCAATTGCCCGAAATGACAACCCACACACAAGTTGACTCTGTTCTGAGTACAACACATGAGCACACAGTGTTCATGTTCCCATTAATATCCCCTCCAACTCTATACACACAGCTCTACTGCTCACCTTCTCGCTTCCGCATGTGAAAAGCTATATTCACTGTTACCTTTAGGTTTCTAATAGTTATTGTGTCCCCTGAATTTAGAGTTGTTGTTCTTTGAGATGAATGGTGTGTGCAACTTTTATGTGTTTGTTTTCCTGTTTGTTTGCGTGTTTTCTAATAAACTACAGTGTACTTAACTTTCTAACATGTGTATGCGTTAGTGTACTAAATGTTTGTGTTCCTTCGAGCGCCGCAAATCGGTTTGTTGTGGTCACAAACGTTCGTTATTATTATTTATGACCACAATTCCGCTTTCTGAAGCTCAACGTACATTCCCTATATACTGTACTAAAGTATGGCTGTAACACACATAAAAAACTCAACAACACATTGGTTACACAGATGACACAGACAAGTCAAATAAGAAGTTTGCAGTGGTGGAAAAAAATTTTCCCGCTGTCTTTCTCTCTCGCTCTCTTTCTTTCAATGTTTACTACGTTTTTGCATTCTCCCCTCGCATTTATTCTTCTTGCATACATCTTTCATTCACTTTCATACCTTCTTTCACTCACATATTCTCTCGTCATTAAAATATGTTTCATAGCATCAAATACATAAACATTATATATACAATAAACGATGGGCTGAATTTTAACAGTAATCACGCCAAATGACTGTGCGTTTTGTTTGCACGCGTCATGTCTGTACATAATATACATTGTTTATCAGTTAAATACCATTTGATTTTATCATGCATAATATAAACTCATGTTCATTATTGTAGTTTGAGTGAGAGAGTCAGTAAGTGTGAATGAGAGACAGAACGAGTTAGCGGGAGAGTGAATAAGTGAGCGGGAGAGTGAATGAGTGAGCGGGAGAGTGAATGAGTGAGCAGGAGAGTGAATGAGTGAGCGTGAGAGTGAATGAGTGAGCGTGAGAGTGAATGAGCGGAAGAGTGAATGTGTGAGCGTGAGAGTGTGTGTGTGTGTGTGTGTGTGTGTGTGTGAGAGAGAGAGAGAGAGAGAGAGAGAGAGAGAGAGAGAGAGAGAGAGAGAGAGAGAGAGAGAGAGAGAGAGCATCACTATTTTTACGTCACATACATTTTATGTACACATTTTTCTCCATGTTTAACATTTTTATGAGACTGCTCATGACAAGTGTCAGTGTATGTGTGTGAGTAAAGTGTGGGAGTTTGTTCATACTAGTTTCAATACTAATGTGAGACATTTTGTATGTGTCTAGATGTGAGGAAGTGTGAGTGTATGTGGAGGATGTGTGTGAGTGTGGGGATATGTGTGGATGGGGGTTGTGTGGGTGTGGGTATGCGTTTGGATGGGTTGGGGTGTGTGGGTTTTGGTGGGTAGTGTATTTGTGGGTGTTGGTGGGATGTGTGGATGGATGTGTGGGGGTGAAAGTAGGGGTGTTGGAATGGGTGTGGGGGATGTGTGTATGGGTGGAGGATATTTGTATGGGACGGATGCGGGGGATGTGTGTTTATGTGGGTGGAGATGTGTGGATGGTTTGAGGAAGTATGTGTGGGAGGCGGGGTTGTGTGGGTAGGGGATTGTGTTGGGTGGATTGGGGATGCAAGGTCGGGTAGGGAGAAGTGTATGGTGTGTGGGTTTGAGATATGCGTGCGGTGTGTTGGTGGGGGATGTGTGAATGATGTGTGGGTGGAGGGTATGTTTGTGGTGGTATGGGTGGAGGATAGTGTGTGGTGTGGGGGATGTGTGTGATGGGTGCGGGGAATGTGCGTATGGGTGGGGTGTATGTGTGGGTGAGTAGGGGATTGTGGTGGTTGGGGGAAGTATGTGAGGTGTGTGGGTGGGAGATGTGTGTGTGGATTTGGAATGTGTGGGTGGGGGTGTGTGAGTGGCTTAGGGATGTGTAGGTGGGTGAGGGAGTTGTATGTGTTGGGGTGGGATGTGTAAGTGGGTGGAGGGTGTGTGTGGGTAGGGGTATTGTGATCGAGAGATGTTTGGTTGGGGTGGGTGTGTGGGGGTGCGTAGTGGAGGATGTTTGCGTGAGTGAGTGTCTGTTGGTGGACGGATAGGGACTGCGTGTGTGGGTGGGGAGAGGTGTGTGGTGTGTTGGTTGGGGATATTGTGTGGGTGAGGTATGTGTGTGTGGGTGGGGGATTTTTGTGGTGTGTGAGTGGGGGTATGTGGGGTGGATGGGTAAGGGTATCTGTGTGGGTGTGGGTGGGAATATTGTGTGGTATCTGGGTGGGGGATATGTGTGTGGTGTGTAAGTGGGGATGTGTTGGTGAGGGATGTGTGTGTGTGGTGCGTGGGTTGGGAATAGTGCGTGGTAGGGGGTGTATGTGATGTGCGGGTGGGGGATTGTGTGGTGGGGGATTAGGTTATGGCATGTGTGGGTGGGTGGAAGTTGTATGTGTGGGTGGTGGGGTGTGTGTGAGTGGATTGTGGATGTATGGGTGGTTAGGGAGATGTGTGTGTGTGAGGGGGGGGGACATGTTAGTTGGTGGGGATGTGTGTGTATGGTTTGGGGATGTGCGATGTGTGGGTTGGTGGGAGATTGTGTGCATGGGTGGGGAATATGTTGTCGATAAAGATGTGGCTGGGGGATGGGTGGTTTGAGGTGTGGGTGGGGAGAGGATGTGTGGGTTAGGATGTGTATGTGGATGGGCGTGGGATGTGTGGGTTGGTGGGGGAATGTTTGTGGGTGGCGAGTGTGTTTTGGTTGGGGGATCAGGTGAGGGCAGTGTGTGCGGGTGGGGGATGTTCGGGAGGGGGATGGGTCGGTTGGTGGGGTATGTATGTGTCCCTTGGTGTGCGTGTTTGTGGGTAGGTGGGGTGTGTATGTGTCCCTTGGTGCGCGTGTGTGTGGGTAGGTGGGCGTGTTGTGTGGGTGGGGTGATGTATGGGTAGGTGGGAGATGGGCCTCATAACATGGTAATTAGCCTTGTTTATGTTTACAACATTCATTTCACAATGTTTATTTTTCTTCCTATGTAAATGTATAATGCTCTTGATGAACGAAAGACGAGTGATTGGAAGGGCCGAATGTAAGACGGGCCTGCGCGCCCAATTTGTGACCCTAATAAGGTTGATTTGATTTTGATTTGATTTTCTCCTGGGCAGGACATTGGGCTGATATTTGCTTCTCCTGGGCAGGACATTGGGCTGATATTTGCTTCTCCTGGGCAGGACATTGGGCTGATATTTGCTTCTCCTGGGCAGGACATTGGGCTGATATTTGCTTCTCCTGGGCAGGACATTGGGCTGATATTTGCTTCTCCTGGGCAGGATATTGGGCTGATATTTGCTTCTCCTGGGCAGGACATTGGGCTGATATTTGCTTCTTCTGGGCAGGACATTGGGCTGATATTTGCTTCTCCTGGGCAGGACATTGGGCTGATATTTGCTTCTCCTGGGCAGGACATTGGGCTGATATTTGCTTCTCCTGGGCAGGACATTGGGCTGATATTTGCTTCTCCTGGGCAGGACATTGGACTGATATTTGCAAGTGGTTTAGCTTTTCCTATTACCCGTCTCCTTCGCCATCAGGCGAGTCCACTCCGACTTCTAAGGCACTTCTAATTTACACTCCCATGTCAAGGACAAAAAGTTAACATTCTAGTCCAGCTGATCGGTATTTGTGTAAGCATCGGTTGACCTAACTGTGTAGGCATTGATGTCATTAACTGTGGGCAATGATATAACTGTGTAGGCAATGATGTCACTAACTGTAGGCAATAATATAACTGTGTAGGCAATGATGTAACTGTGTAGACAATGATGTAACTGTGTAGGCAATGATGTAACTGTGTAGGCAATGATGTAACAGTGTAGGCAATGATGTAACTGTGTAGGCAATTATGTAACTGTGTAGGCTATGATGTAACAGTGTAGGCAATGATGTAACTGTGTAGGCAATGATGTAACTGTGTAGGTAATGATGTAACTGTGTAGGCAATGATGTAACTGTGTAGGCAATGATGTAACTGTGTAGGTAATGATATAACTGTGTAGGCAATGATGTCACTAACTGTAGGCAATAATATAACTGTGTAGGCAATGATGTAATTGTGTAGGCAATGATGTAACTGTGTAGGCAATGATGTAACTGTGTAGGCAATGGTGTAACTGTGTAGGCAATGATGTAACTGTGTAGGCAATGATGTAACTGTGTAGGCAATGATGTAACTGTGTAGGCAATGATGTAACTGTGTAGGCAATGATGTAACTGTGTAGGCAATGATGTAACTGTGTAGGTAATGATGTAACTGTGTAGGTAATGATGTCACTAACTGTGAGCAATGATATAACTGTCGGAATGGATGTAACTGTGTAGGCAATAATGAAACTGTGAAGTAACAGTGATGTAACGAACGAATGAACGAACGAACGAACGATCGAACGAACGGACTTTATTTTCAAAGGGTAACAAACTGGGCACGCAGGCCCGTCTTACATTCGGCCCTTCCAATCACTCATCTTTCGTTCATCATTAGTGCATAGGAAAAAACATTGTCAAATGAATTTTGTAAACATAAACAATGCATATTACAATGTTATGTGACTCATCCACCACCCACCCACACATCCCCCATTCATCCCACATCCCTCACCCAACCACACACACAACCCAGACACACATACATTCCCCCATCCATCCACCACATCCCCACACCTACACATTTCCCCACCCACACACACCTCCCACTCACCACACATCCCATCCACCCACACCCCAAGCACACATACATTTCCCAACCCACACATCCCCCGCCCACACACGTCCACCCACCTACACACATCTTCCAACCCACTCACATATCATCCACCCGTCCCATTACCCACCTACAATCACCACCCACATATCCTCATCCACCTACACACCTCCAACCACCCAGCCAAGCACACATCCCTCAACCACACATCCCCCACGCACACACACATCTCCCCGCCAACTCACATATCCCGCATCTACCCACACACAAATTCCGCAACAACCCACATAATCTCCCATCTCCCCCAGCCCACTTACAGATCCCGAGCCCACCCATACAAAAATCCCCCACCATCTCCTAACCTACACACACTCACCGATCCACATATAATAACCCACATATGTAACTGTGTAGGCAGCTATTTAACTGTGCAGGCAGCGATGTAACTATGTAGGCAGCGATGTAACTGTGTAGGCAGCGATGTAACTGTGTTGGCAGCGATTATTTTTACCACAATCCGCCCACCTTCCTAAAAATCACTTGCCCTTGAATGGATACAAACATTAGTGATGAAGCCGGCCAGATTGCTCGCTGGTGGACTACCACTGATCAATCAGCAGACATACCAGGAGACACTGGTGGACTACCACTGATCAATCAGCAGACATACCAGGAGACGCTGGTGGACTACCACTGATCAATCAGCAGACATACCAGGAGACGCTGGTGGACTACCACTGATCAATCAGCAGACATACCAGGAGACGCTGATGGACTACCACTGATCAATCAGCAGACATACCAGGAGACGCTGGTGGACTACCACTGATCAATCAGCAGACATACCAGGAGACGATGGTGGACTACCACTGATCAATCAGCAGACATACCAGGAGACGCTGGTGGACTACCACTGATCAATCAGCAGACATACCAGGAGACGCTGATGGACTACCACTGATCAATCAGCAGACATACCAGGAGACGCTGGTGGACTACCACTGATCAATAACAATAACTTCCGGTCGGGAATGTGGTGGTTAGGCGTTGAAAACGTTTTGGCCTGTGGCGTGTTTATGCTTGCAGTTACGGTTTGCAATCGCATTTTCCTCATGTTGGACTGGTAGTACATGGTTCCGTCGCCCTGCTACTGAGTGAGTGCGTGGGCGACACTGTGAGCTGTGAAATTCGCGGGGAATGCTTTTACATCTGTCCTGTACAGTGGCCTGCATGTTCGGAACAATGGCTACCGGCTGTTGCTGAATAGACTAATTTGCCTTTTCGGTTCACGAGTGCATTTTTCAGGAGACTCCCGGGAGTCGGCGCTGAAGCTGCGGAGTTCGTGCTTTATGCGAAACTTTCGGCGGGTCGCCCTGCAGTAAAAGACCGAACCATGTGAGAAAACCCGGGTCAATGAGGTCTTTCTGGTGACTGCCGAATCCATCGACGACGAAATGTGGTTTTCGTGGATTAATTTTGTGTTGCCATTCTGGCAGCGGCATTATGCACAGTGTACTTGTCGAGCTGTTGGATTGTTGAGACTCCTGCCTATTCCACTTTTCACACTGGACAGTGGGGAGCATTTTGTGGGATATTCACTGGTACATGAACGGAGCATAATGGGGACGACCCGTTGCCGTGAAGTTGGAACCTCGACTAACTAAATTCTTTTTTTTTGTTTTGCATATCCTTTACAGGACATCGCTGTCAACACCAGCATCTTTCAGCTGTATGTTGATTTCTTGGCAAGATTACGCTCAGTAGTTTGCCATTGCTTTCTGAGCGGCCGGCTCACATACCCCGTAAGTTACCGATGCGATTCGAACCACTGCTGATTCTCACCGTCATCACGTTACCCACGAGAGTATACGAGATTACCGAGAAAAGTCATAACTTCTAAGCCACTAACTAACTAACTAAATAACAGATATACAAGGAGATGCGGTCACACAGTCTGAGATGTCAGTCTGGTTGAGTGATACTATGCTAAAGTTAGACAGACAGGGGACTGACAGACTAAACCACTAATTCAGTGAGTCCACATCTCGTGTTGCTGCACAACTGCGGCTGTGCACATCTAGATCAGAGGTTCCCAAACCATGACCCGCCGGCCACTTGTGGCCCGCCAGATGTTAGTAAGTGGCACGCGAGGCCTCTTTATTTAAAATAATATATTTTAATATGTCAGGGTCTTAAACTTGGCTCGCTAACCTAACAGTGTGGGACAGTACAAGTACAACGTGATTTGACGTAAGACTCAACGACACACCGTTCTATGGATTTATTCACATATCAAATACAGAACGATGATCACAACAATATATACTCGATACTTCAATACACTTACACACAGCTCACAAGTCTCACTCAAGATGTCCAGACACTCGACTTTCAGTACAGATACCACACAACGCCTTTCTCTCTGCACACGTCTGTCCGAGTCGAAGTCCCAGAGCTGTCTGCCGCTAACTCGCAACTCGCCTCTCACCTCAGGTGACGTCCCGAGGCATGCGTGCGTTTAGCGTCGTCCTTGCTTGACCGCTGGTCGCTTGTCAGCCAGCAGTCTTGCAGGCCGGTAACCACTATTCTCCTGGCGGCGTAACGAAGTTACTGCGTCCCTACTGGGAGCTAAGTCGCCTGGCGGGCGTAACGATGTCACTGCATCAATCGTCCCCTTTCTGGACTCTGACACGCTCCCCCGGCAAATTCATGAAAGATGTCATCTTTCATGTATCATATATATACATAATGGGTTAATATTTAAACCTTGTCAGAGTCGACCCTTCTATTGTTATGTACATTTCTATCAAATACAACTAAATACACATATGCCATCGAAATATATAAGAAATGGAAGTTGCATTCAACGACATGTGGTGTTCAACCTTTAACACTTGTCAGGTTTCATCATCTCGATGGCTGATTACCTCAATTGCATGAGTGACCCAGTCAGATCGGTAGTTCCAGCTTCACGCATCTACCTCGCAGCAAATAGAAAAAAACGTAATAATATGGTTCTTGAAACAAAAACCATCTAGCTAGACCGAAATACGACTTTATATAAGTCGTATAAAACGCTCAAACCCTGCCCTTATTTGGTCAGTAGCTCTCGTGTTGGTCTGCAATGTCGGCAACCCTCTGCCATGCTAGTAGATGTCTACCTGTTGTGTCAATAGTCTGGCAACACTTGGCTATTTATACACAACACATTAGAATATACATTTCAAATTATGGCCCTTTGTGTAAGGATGTAATAACAAATAAATGAAAGGGAAATAATTTTAACATTCATGAAATACAATAATTTACAATAATTATTTTATTTCTTAGTGTCATCGCTTGACGTTTCTTCATATTAACGAGAAAAAGTCGGTAATATGAATACATTAATCAAGATATGATTCTAAGATTACACTACATAAATAAATAAACACACAATTCGTGTATTTCATTTTATAGATTCCTAAAGATTTTAGAATCGTCATAGATATTTGAACTTTTCTTTGTCGTCTGCTAATTTTACTCTAAATTTCTAACTAATCCGGAAGTACACACGAACATTAAAATCAGCTGATGTTTAAGCTTGCAGAACACACTTGTTCCGGTTTGATGTAGTTACGGAAAGTACCTTTCTCACAGTTCATGTGTTCGATGTTTCACAAAACCTTCTGGATTACGATTGAATGTTCATGTTGGATGTTTCACTACCGAACATTATGGATTTCGGTTCACTGCAGTGGAGTAGCTGTCAATGTTCAGTTTACACATTCATACTCGTCATTAAAATGGAATGATCCACACGCAGATGTCACTGTCAACTTGGATAGTTCGCTTAAGGTAAGTACTTGCGCGAATGTGACACTGTTATTGTTCTTGGTATATACAATTAATAAAGTTCGCTTTCTACCACACACTACACAATTATACAGGACAATCACTACATGAACTAGTAAAATAAGAACACTATTTATAATGGGGGTAATCCCTATCACAATATTGTAGACATTGCACAGCTTTTTGTGAATGGAAAAAATAATTCACTAATGACTGGCTGTGTCGGTCCGAGTGTACACACTGCACTCAGACATTGGTGCTTACTGGGTCGGTCGGACAACGGGACAAAAGATCGGCAATTGAATTGGATCTGCCTGGAATATGTCGAACCTCAAAGCTGTAATCTTGAAGTTTAAGAGACCAACGCGCTACCATATGATTTGAGGGTACTCCTGAATTTATAAACCGTAAAGGGCTGCTGTCAGATTCCACGATAAAGTGACGTCCTAGAAGAAATCTGGACAATTTTGTTATACCTACCACTAAAGCTAGGGCTTCCAATTGAGGGATAGACCAAGCCCGTTCTCTGGCTTTTAGTTTTCTGGATACGAAGTAAACGGGATGGAGTATGTTGTTGTACTCCTGCAACAAGACTGCTCCAATCGCCACGGAGCTAGCATCTGTACGCAATCTGAAAGGTAAACGGAGGTTGGGCAATTTGAGGATGAGATTATTCAAACTATTATCAGAAAAATATGATAGCACTTTTCGGAATGCAATTTGTAGGCATTCATTGTTTAAAATTTTCTCTGGTTTGTCTTTGGTTAGTAAATTAGTAAACACTTCGGTCAGTTCGGAAAAATCAGGAATGAACTGCCTGTAATAATTTATTAATCCCAACAAACTTCTGACTTGTTTCTTAGTAGTCGGAAGTGAGAGTTTTAGTATCTTGGACACAATTTTATCGTCTGTCATGACAAAGCCATTGGATATTTTGTACCCCAAGAAAGTTATTTCCTGGTAGGCTATGTCTACTTTTGCAGGCTTTACAGTCAGTCCGTGCTGTCTAATACGTTCAAATGTCTGTTCTAACGTCTTAATGTGCTCTGTCATTGTCTCTGTGTGAACACAGATGTCGTCAGTGTTTGCCATTGGCTCCAAATCTAGAACAGTTATTTTATTTAGTTTCCTATAGTCGATGCACAGTCTTATTGTATTGTCCTGGGTGGTTGGAAAAGATGGTGTTGTATTGCTGTATAAGCTGTTTGCAACTTGTTTGTCTCTGCTTGAGTCAACTTTGGGTTGATTTTGATCTCCTTCAAGCAGTTTGTCGTGTCTAATGCAGGCGTTGGAATCTCGTCACTAGCATCGTCGTCTTCGTGATCTATTATCACTGTACAAGCTGTCGTATCGTCTTGTTCGTTGTCCCTGTTGTGGTATGGTCTTAGCATATTTATGTGAAATATTTTATGTTTGTCTTTTATGAGGATTTCGTAGTCTACAGGTGAAATCTGTCTCGTCACTTTAAAAGGTCCCTGCCAAGAATCAGTCAATAGGTGTCTGTCACTGGGTAGTAGAAGAAGAACGTCCTGTCCAGGTGTCAAAGTTATCGTCCTGTTACCTTTGTCAGCATACTGTCTATAAGTAGCACCAGATAGTTTTAGTGCATTCTTTGCAATAACACAAGATTTGATGATTCTTTCACGCAATGATGTGACATATACGTATGATGATATGGGTTTAAGTACTGGAGTAGAATCAGTTAACATTTGGTGATAAATGGTCAATGGGCCGCGTGGTTTGGCACCATAGATAAGTTCAAAAGGAGAGAAACCGGTACTAGAATGAGGTACCTCGCGATAAGCAAAAAGAATAGCTGGTAGATATACATCCCAGTTATTGGGGTGCTCTTGCGTTACTTTGGCAAGCATGTGCTTTAGATCCCCGTTAAATTTTTCCACAATTCCACTACTGTGAGGATGGTAAGGGGAATTGAAACATTGCTTCACTCCCAACATTTTGGTGAAAGCTTGGGTAGATGCGGCAATAAACTGAGTGCCCCTATCAGATTGGATAGTATCTGGAAAACCTATCCTAGAAAAAATATGGAAGAAAACTTCCATTATATCATTGGCAGTAATGTTCTTTAGCGGAATCGCTTCTGGCCAGCGACTACATTGATCAATGACAGTTAGAATATATTTATTCCCTTTAGTTGTTGTATGATTAAGAGGGCCCACTATGTCAACAGATAGTTTTTCAAAAGGTCGACTGGCTAAGTCAGTAACTTGTAACTTTGCCTGTGGGTTTTTACCTTTTTTTACCAGTTTCTGGCAGGTGTCACAACTTCTGCAATATTCTTTAATGTCATTGCAAAATTTTGGCCAATGGAACTGTGTCAATAACCTTGATCTGGTCTTAACGTATGCCATGTGCCCTGCAAGAGGTATATCATGAGCAAGATGTAAGGCTTGCTTGCGATAATTTCTTGGCAAAACAGTTTGCTCTGTTGTATTGTCACCTTTGGTGTAATACCTGGTGAGTATATCATTTTTCATAGCAAAATGCCATTTTGCATTCTTTGTTACCTTTGGCTTTTGGCCGATCAGATTAAAGTATTTTGACAATGAAGGATCAGCTTTTTGAGCTGTTACAAATGTTTCCTTCATGGTGTTAGTAGGTAGTGATTCTGGGCTAAGCATTTGTATAGCCTCAGTTTGATTACTTTCATCTTGCACTCTAGCAGTAGATCTCGTTACTGCGTTCACACATTCAATGATATCAGATGATGATGGAACAATGTTATCAATGATGTCATGAGAACTTAGTGCTACATTAGCTACTATACAATCAATAGGTGGTGTGACATTTTCAATGATGACATTGGATGGTGATGTCATGGTATCATCAATACATAGAGATGTTATGTCATGAGGTTTATTATTCACCTCTGGTAAATTTCCAATAATTACATCACACACTGGGTTTGTTAATGCAGCACACTTTACTTTCCCAGTGAGGAAAGGTGTTTCAATATATGCCCATGCTAATGGGTATCTCTCAATATTGCCTGAGAATGTTCTGCATGTTACGTGCCTGCCTGTATAGTCTGTAGGCCTTATGAACGTTCTCTTTAGACCAATAAGTGAACTGCCTGTGTCACGAAGGACTGTAGCTGCCTTGCCATTCACATATCCGTGATGGATGATTATCTTGCCTTTTGAGTCTACTACCAAATTAGCTTCTTCATTGGCAATAGGGATGGTGTGACCGCATGTTAAAATACCATCTTCATAGAAGGTGTTACAAACAGAGCATTTATTTGCGCTAAATATGTCAAAAGCCTGTGCTGAGTTCACAGGGTGTTTCTCTGGCTGTTCTTCGTCTGACGCCGAACTGTCAAACAAGGCGGCATTTGCTTTGTTGGTCATGTGCCTACCTTTACAATCTTTTCGATGGTGTCCGTACGCCTTACAGAGGAAACATTTACGCAAACTTCTGAAGGATTTACGCTCCTGATCTTGTCTGTTTACCATGTTTAATAGGTACGTATGGTATCCTGGTTGTTTATCGCACATTTCATTCTGATTATGTGAAAATTTACAATAACTACAATGCTTAAACTTCTCAGAGGTAGGCCTTTGAGGTTTCTGCCTACTGTAGGGTTTGTCATAGTTAGCCGCTGCTACAAAGTTAATGTCAGTAGCTTCAGTGGCAAAACAATGTTTGTTGGCTGTGTAGTACGCCGAACCCCGTCTCTCAATCTCATCCACACTAGTGCATTCATTCTCTAACAAAAATTTAGAAAATGCTGAAGGAATAGATGATACAATTTTGTCTCTAATGATCAGATCTTCTAATTTCTGATAATTTTTGTCAATTTTGGCTGCTGAAGTCCATTTGGTGAATATATCTCGGACTAAGCAGAGGTAGTCAGAGAACGTTTGAGTTGGTTTTGGGCTCAACTTACTGAATTGTTCTCTGTAACCTGCCTCATCTAACATAAAATGTGCCATAATCTTAGATTTCAGATAATGGTAATCTTTCCTGAGGTCTTTGGGGATGGTTTCAATGACTTTAAGAGGTTCCCCTGACAAACTCCTCATATACACAATATTCCATTCAGACAGTGGAACTTGGTAATGTTCCATTAAAGTTTCAAAATTTTGGGTAAAGGCTGCGATGCAGTCACCCGAGGTATAATTACGTACAATACCTTGATATTTCTTGTACTGGTTTTCTTTCTCCAGTCTCTCAGATTTCTTAGACTCTTTGTTAATCGCAGTCTCAGTGTCAAGTTGTTTTATCTTCAACTGTAACTCCAGTTCTTCTCTCTTACTCTGAGCTGTTATTTCTGCCTTCTTTAGTTCACTATCTATCTCAGCTTGTTTTGTCTTTGCAGCTAATTCTAATTCGGCTTGCTTTAAGGCTGTTTCTGCCTCTACTTGCTTGGCAGCCCTTTCAGCTTCTGCATGTTTTAAGGCTGTTTCTGCCTCTCCTTGTTTGGCAGCCATCTCTGCCTGCTTTAATGCTCTTTCAGCTGCTCTTTCTTCACGCTCAGCAGCTTTTTCCTGTACTAGTAGGTATTCAGAGTATTTATTCTCACTCCATTTTGTCAATTCATCACCTGTTAAATGTAATTTTATCCCCATATCAATGAAATCAAATAATGAAGACATGATGAAAAATGTCAATGAAATACCAGCCACACAAAACATGTTATAAGTGGTTAGTAATAAACAATTTACAATTGATTTCTATTGACAACACGTGCCTCAAATTGCTTCCTTAAAGTATAGAAAAAGAAAAATATACTCAAGTGCCCTTGGATGCGGTGAAGAATGGTTGGAAATCGGGCTAGGAACTGTAGGGTCGTTACTTCGAGAACACATATGACCTCTACGGCAAGGTTTCGGATGGTACGGAAAAACCTGCTTTATTTTGGAGGAAAATAAATTAGCGTCTATTTGTTGGTGTGTGCCTGCTTGTCACTAAGTGTTGATTAGGTTTGTATGGCGTCGAGTGTAGTTGTAGGTCGTAAGTTTGTCTGTCAACAATTTTTTTTTCAAAACACAAGTCACTTTCTTTCCAAACTTTTTGCTTCCGACAACTCACTTCACAAAGACAATCTACATGTATCTCAACACTCTACAACATTGATGACACATCACTTACATCAAGATGACATTCAGTAAGGACATAGACATCAAGTTTACAAGATGGCGACAAGGTCAAAATGGCGACAAGATCACAATGTCGACAAGGTCAAAACGGTGACAATGTTCACAACTCACAAATGTTTTACACGCTTACAAGAACAAACAATATGTATGCACTGTACGTTTACAAATAGTCTTACACATGTTTAAACAATGTAGTTACTAATCAAAATGAGCCTTCCATGATCACAATACATGTACTATAAAGTTTGACAAAAATTTTACGTTCACAAACTCTAGTTTCAAATCGTTACTCACATAAACACGTTCATTTTAAAGCCGGACGAATGCCACCACGTCCACACTTGTCAGGGTCTTAAACTTGGCTCGCTAACCTAACAGTGTGGGACAGTACAAGTACAACGTGATTTGACGTAAGACTCAACGACACACCGTTCTATGGATTTATTCACATATCAAATACAGAACGATGATCACAACAATATATACTCGATACTTCAATACACTTACATACAGCTCACAAGTCTCACTCAAGATGTCCAGACACTCGACTTTCAGTACAGATACCACACAACGCCTTTCTCTCTGCACACGTCTGTCCGAGTCGAAGTCCCAGAGCTGTCTGCCGCTAACTCGCAACTCGCCTCTCACCTCAGGTGACGTCCCGAGGCATGCGTGCGTTTAGCGTTGTCCTTGCTTGACCGCTGGTCGCTTGTCAGCCAGCAGTCTTGCAGGCCGGTAACCACTATTCGCCTGGCGGCGTAACGAAGTTACTGCGTCCCTACTGGGAGCTAAGTCGCCTGGCGGGCGTAACTATGTCACTGCATCAATGTCCCCTTTCTGGACTCTGACATAATAATTCCAAAAAATGCACTCGGAGCTTCCCTTCCGCGTGCGATAATTTACTCTGCTCGTGGTTGTTATGTTCAGATATTATCGAATGCGGCTGTTCAGTTCGCAACCTTCAGCTGATCATACGATTTCATTCTGGCGACTATTATCTGTCGAACAATTTGAATACTTGTGTTCATTCGCTCAGAGATACATTTGTCGTTTTGGTTCGACTTACAGATGCGATCAGTCATTTTCGGCAATGGCTGTTATTTTAAAAAAAAAAACAAGCTACGTTCCAGACTCACCGACAGTAACCTAGCTGCGCTTGTGACTTTGGGCACAACAGATTCGTACCCAGACATTGATAAACTGGCATCTTAACTTAAGTAACTGATTATGAAGAACAGTTACAATTGTAAATTAATTATATTAATAGCGATTTTTGAAACTGATTTAAAATTTATTGTTAAATTAACTTTTGATTTTAAACCAAATAAATACCGCAGTGTAGTACTGACACTGACTGCCTTTAAAGTTTTAGAATTTTGTTGACGAAAGTTAAGAAAGGTAAGAATGATATTGCATGAATTTTATAATTTTATAACGATGTGGCCCGCTTAACTACCGAAAATCGTAGAATTGGCCCTCTGCTTGAAAAGCTTGGGAACCACTGATCTAAATGGAACATAGTTTGCGCTGGTAATCAATGGACAACTGAGCGCACAATTATAGTGAACTGTGCGTCTACAAGAATACGTTGTATCACATTCTCTATACACCTATCACTAGTTACCGCCTCAGAATCTCTGTCTGTCGAAGCACTACCTCCTTGCCCGTGTTGGTGGCTGTACTTCTCAGCTTGCTGCCCTGGCTACACTAACGGAGCAGCCACACTTCGCTGTTCCCTCCGGTCTATGGCCACCTCATGCAGCTCCCACTATACCCTCCCCACACTACCCAGTTCAGTCTCTAAGTGTCCTCTCTGTGTGCATTTGAGTTTCCCTTTATACCCTCCTGATACTACCCAGTTCAGCTCTAAGTGTCCTCTCTGTGTGCATTTGAGTTTCCCTTTATACCCTCCTGATACTACCCAGTTCAGTCTCTAAGTGTCCTCTCTGTGTGCATTTGAGTTTCCCTTTATACCCTCCTGATACTACCCAGTTCAGTCTATAAGTGTCTTCTCTGTGTGCATTTGAGTTTCCCTTTATACCCTCCCCATACTACCCAGTTCAGTCTCTAATTGTCTTCTGTGTGTGTGTTTGTGTCACCCTCTATACACTCCCCTACACTACCCAGTAGTCTCCAAGTCCCACCCACCGGTCCTCATGTCACCTGATTAGTTAATATATCAGTTATCAGTTATCAGTTATCAGTTATCAGTTGGGGTATCTTCATTGCACTCCGGACATGTCCATAGGTGCTCAGATCCTCCCCCAGCATATGCATCAGCGTCCGGTGGCTAATAGTGCCAGTTCTGTGTTGCTTGACGAGGCGCTTTGTTTTCCCGATGTACCTCTCGCGTCTGGCTGTGCCGATTCTTACTCCCAGGTCTTTCATCCTGGACAGCGATGTGGAATCACTGGCGTCAAAATACTCTGTTCTCGCCAAATCTTTAAGGACGTTAATAACATCGGCACGATCCATGGGCTGGCCATCTACAGGGGGTGCAGAGCCAGCCAGTTTGTCAGCTCGTTCATTTCCCTCGACTCCCGCATGTCCCGGGACGAAGATGAAGGTGACTTTACGGACAACAGACTTCCGCAGCGACTCAGTCCACTGTCTACGTACAGATCCAGCTTCGACCTTCTGAATATATATGTTTAGTCCCACCTAGTTGTCATTATGCCACCGAATTAGTTAATATATGTATTGTCCCGCCCACTTGTGCTTATAGTTACACATCTGTATGGTCCCACCCACTTGTGCTTATAGTTACATATATGTATCGTCCCACCCCTTGTCCTCATGCCACCTGATTAGTTAACATATATGAAGGGTCCCTCCCACTTGTCCTTATGCCATCTGACTTTTATATGTATGGTCCCACCCACTTGTCCTTATGCCATCTGACTTTTATATGTATGGTCCCACCCACTTGGCCTTATGTCATCCGACTATTATAATATATTTATGGTCCCACCCACTCACCTGCAGATATTGTCTCTGTCGTATTTTCGTCCATTGTCAGTTCTGTGTTGTCAAATGTCGTTTGTCAGCCACAGTTCATTTTGTGTTGACAAATGTCAGTTATTGTCAGTTACAACAAATGCCCGCACAGACAGACTTAGCCCAGTGAGTGAGCAATACACGGGAGACGAGATCCTGACACTTCTCAGTTTCAGTAAACATAGCAGACAGGCTGACACTCAGATGAAAGCTTTCACCAAATGGACAAACTCAATCTCCAGTGTCTAAAGTCAAAAGTGAAAGCTTATATTTTCACTAATGACGACTTACAAATCCCATTTCCCGCCAACAAGCCAGGGCTATAATTTCAGCTGGCCACCAGGGCGACCGGGCCATCGAGCCGCAATACGATCCGTGGTTTTAGCTAGACACGACTGTCGGCTCCGTGACTGACATATCAAATATTGTTGACCCAGCGAACAGACGTCTCCTCACAATTCCGTCAACATTTGTTCATTTGAGCTATGTTTGCTGTTCTTCCTAATTCTTTCACTTGATTTCCCTGGCACAATTCACCAATCTCACACACATCTCGTGCAAAACTCGCACAAAACTCACCAAACCTTCGGAGAAAACTCATCCAACTATGACTGGAACCGACTAATCATGTCTCTTGCTTAAATATTCGTGAATATACTGCACACAGATTTACGTTTTGATGTGTTTGAGTGTTTGTTATGTGACCTATGCTGGTTAATTTATATAAAATTGTGATTGCCATTTCAATGGTTGTATACGAATCTTGTCTCTACTCCATAGTTGTGGGGCCATGTGGATGACAGACCTGGTGAATAAAGACACCTTTTACGGGAGTACCTAGATCAGTGGTTCTCAACCTTTTTTGGCCCATGCCCCCACCCCCCTTTACCATATGTTCAGAACGTCATTCCCCCCTTTCAAATTCCCTCCCTATAAATTCCCCCCACCCTTACACAGTATACATAAAAATGGAAGTTAAATTTAATAACACATACTAGAACAAGTCTAGACATCTACATAAAACGTGATTTGCGAGTCTACTTACGTTATATATAACGAATTTCATTAGGGCGAGAAGTACAGAACCATAAAATTTAGAGGGAAAAACAATATTAAGTAACTGGTTCTTGCATCAATGCGATCTTGAAATAATCTTAATTCCCCCCCCCCCCCCCCCCCTGGAAACTCTAAAATTCCCCGGTGGGGGAATTCCCCACCGATTGAGAACCACTGATCTAGATGGTCTAGTTCCCCCCCCCCCCCCCCCCCCCCCGCGTTTCCATCCTGTTTCAGGATATTGCGGTCAACATCAGCATCTTTCAGCTGTATGTTGATTCTTAGGCTAGATTACGCTCATCAGCACGTCACGACTTTCTGAGCCACCGGCTCCATACTTCATAAGTCACTGGCGCGACTCGAACCGCTTCCAATTCTTGTGCGCTCTCGTCAACAACGTGAGTATTCGGGGTTACGGAGCTATGCTCTTAACTCCTCGGCCAGGGAGACCGGGTTGTCGAAGTTAAGTTTGTGTAGTTCTCCCCTATAACACTGGCGTATAGTTTGAGTGGCTATATATATATATATATATATATATATATATATATATATATATATATATATATATATATATATATATATATATATATATATACAACCTGAAATAGGAGAAGAACAATGTGGGTTTGTGGAAGGCAAGGGTACAGTAAATGCTGTGTATATACTGAGAACCATAATCGAACGTTCTATAGAAGTAAACAAAGATCTACACCTTTGCTTTATTGACTACACAAAGGCTTTTGATAAAGTGAGACATGTCAACATGATAAGGATGCTTGAAGATCTACAAATTGATGGAAAAGATCTTAGACTTGTAAAAAACATATATTGGAAACAACAAGCTGCCATAAGAGTTGATAATGAAGTAAGCCAATATCAGCCTATTAAAAGGGGTGTGAGACAGGGATGTGTAATGTCTCCAGATCTGTTTTCCCTGTACAGTGAAAGTATTTTCAGAAATATTGAAGATATGGAAGGAATCAACATTGGGGGACGATGCATCAATAACATTAGATATGCAGATGATACAGTCTTGATTGTAGACAATGAACAGGACCTGCAAAATTTAGTAGATGCGATTGTTACACACAGTGAACAACTAGGGTTAGAATTAAATTGTAAAAAGACACAGATTATGGTCGTCACTAGGAAGAAAGAAATACCACAATGTATATTGGCACCTTTCCGTCTTGACAGACGATAGTTTGGTAAATTGTGCTTCAAAAAGGCTTAATAACTACGATCCATGGCGGTGGCGAGTGTGGCTGGTAAGGCCAATTCGTGCAGTAAATGTTTGAATCTTTCCAATACTTCAGTATTTGTGATTTTGTCTTGCCACTTAATACCAAGTATTCTTCGCAGACACCGCATATGAATGCTGTTTAAACGTTTCTCTTGGTGTGAGTAAGTTGTCCAGGCTTCACTGCCATAAAGAAGAGTACTAAGGACACAGGCTTGGTAGACGAGCTCTTTTATTTTGGCAGTAAGCTTCCTGTTCTCCGTAGCACAAAGCCTGGTGGGCTAAAATATAGAGACCATGTGTTGCCCATGCAGCATGATCCCTCTCTCGGCCTGCCTAGTTCACTCCAGAGGAAAGGAAACACCAATACATCTGGAACAAGACAAGCTGCAGAAGCTGCCGGATCAGCAAAGCAATGCTCTAACTGTCCGCCTGTCGGAGCTTCGATCCTAGACCAGCCGCCAATCAAGGCTTAAGGCCTGGTCTGACCTGCCATGCAGGGCCGGATTTAGACTTGATAAGGCCCTAAGCTATTTGAAATAAGGGGCCCTTTATAAGTCCAGATATTCTATGTCAGTGACAAATTGCTCACTCGGACATTATTTTTTGGGCCCCCACTTTCTCGGGGGCCCCAAGCTATAGCTTGTGTAGCTTATACGTAAATCCTGCACTGCTGCCATGACATTTTGTCTTTAGCTTGCATTTCCTTCGCACCAGGATAAGGCTTGTACCCTCCCAATTGCAGTCTTCCGCCCGAAGCCGTTGGCACAATGTGGGGTGTCGGGTTTGGTAAGCGCCGGCCAACGTTCGGCGCTAACAGAAAGCAGGTAGTACCGTCTACTGTCATACGGTAGCTCAGTCATATCTGACTAAGACCTGAATAAGGCCACCACAATGTAATATACAAATAAATGGAAATATTCTTCAACAAGTGAATCGGTACAATTATCACGGAACAGTAATAACATCTGATTGGAGATGCCTTGAAGAGATTAGAACAAGAATCGTCATGGCGAAAGTAGCCTTTAGCAAGATGAAAAACATACTGACCAATACAAATGACGTCAATGGAAACGAGAAAAAGAGTGTTGAGGTACTACATAGAGCCTGTACTTTTATATGGATGTGAATCTTAGACAATGAGCAGTCAAGCTGAAAAATATCTCATGGCTGTAGAAATGTGGTTTCTGTGGAAAATGCAAAGAATACCATGGACAGACAGAAAAACCAATGACCAAGTACTATAGGAAACAAATAAAAATTGTAAATTGATTAGGGGAATTAGACGTAGACAGTCAAACATTTGGGCATGTTATGAGAAGAATTGGATTGGAGAACTTAGTGACAACTGGCAAGATCGAGGGGAACAGACCAAAAGGAAGACCGAGAGCAAAATACTTGGATGGCTTGGCCACGTGGCATGGTTGAAACAGGAACACAGAGCTGATCCACGACTCTGGTGATCGAGCTAAATGGCAAGTCTTGACCTCCCACGCTTTCCGGCATGGCAATTGATGGATGGATCGCCGTGAGAATAGTACTTGTTATCGGCCCTTACTTAAAGATTTCCAGTTTGGTGAAAACGCCATGTCACAACCACAATATGTGTATTATATAACTCCATTGTAACACATTTTGTCTCCCCATCTATCTCCCCTGTAACACAATATGTGTAGTATCTATCTGCCCTGTAACACAATATGTATAGTATCTATCTCCCCTGTAATACAATATGTGTAGTATCTATCTCCCCTGTAACACAATGTGTGTAGTATCTACCTCTCCTGTAACACAATATATGATGTATTTATCTCCCCTGTAACACAATATGTGTAGTATCTATCTCCCCTGTAACACAATATGTGTAGTATCTATTTCCCCTGTAACACAATATGTGTAGTATCTATCTCCCCTGTAACACAATATGTGTACTATATACATCCTCTTTGAGACAATATGTGTTAAAGTTAGTCAGTTAGTTAGTTAGTTAGTTAGTTAGTTAGTTAGTTAGTTAGTTAGTTAGTTAGTTAGTTAGTTAGTTAGTTAGTTAGTTAGTTAGTTAGTCGACAGATCATCATAATTGCACATCGAACCATTCAGCCCATAAGTGCTGGGATCCCCTCCTCAGCAAATCCCGCAAGGTGTAGCGGCTAACGACGCCAGTTCTGTGTTGGTTTATCAATCTTCTTTGGCTTTGTGCGTAGTGTTCTTGTTAGGCCACACCTCTTTTAATGTGCTGTTCTCGCAGTCTGACCATGGTTACAGATTAAAACTAAGACTAAAACTAATGCACTGGAATGCATATGGAGTCAGCAAAAAATAAATAGAACTAGAAAATATCTTGGTCCAAGGAAAGGCAAGCGTATGTTGCTTGCAAGAAATTCACCTCAACGAAAATGAAATGATGTCTGGGAAATTGCCAGTACTAAGGACACTACTTTCTGAACTTAGCAGTCAGCATAAGGTCACCATACAGTGGATACCATCCCACTGTGGAGTACCCGGAAACGACAGAACTGATCGATTGGCTAAGGAAGGAGCAAAAGAATAACAGCCTGGTGTGCCCGTTACATACCACCAAAAGAAATGATGATCAAATCAGTCAGAAGGCCACCAAAACCTGCTCACGACGACTACTACGTTATGGACATACCAGAACAAGTCATTATTTTGCGCCTCAGAACAGAACACAATAGATTACGCAACCACGTGTATGCAAGATTCAAGATTGGTGAATCAGCCATGTGCACATGTGGATTGGCGTCGCAGACAGCAGAGCACATACTCCAGGACTGCCCAAACTACAACAAGTCTAGGCAAATCTTCTGGCCTTGAGAGACGACAGTGGAAGATAAACTCTATGGACTGTTGAGTGAACTAAAAGGGACGGTTAAATTCATACAAGAGGCAACATTGCAGTTATAGACATATTTCAAGCGAACGAAAGAAGAAGAAGAGGAATTACATTACGAAGGTCAAGTACTGTTTACAAAAATAGATAATTAGAAAGAAATTGTATCAAAAATGTTAAAACAATCATAACGGTACAAGACATTCTGTAAAATTCTGGAAAACGCAGAAAATTGTTTTATTTCTAAATGCCCTCGCGGGTCGCATAAAAATCAGTTGGCGGGCCGCATGCGGCACGGGGGCCGTAGTTTGCCCACCCCTGATCTAGACTGTAGCTAATGACACAGATCTCAACCTATGATCTAGATTGTAGCTAATGACACAGATCTCAACCTATGATCTAGATTGTAGCTAATGACACAGATCTCAACCTATGATCTAGATTGTAGCTAATGATACAGATCTCAACCTATGATCTAGACTGTAGCTAATGACACAGATCTCAACCTATGATCTAGATTGTAGCTAATGACACAGATCTCAACCTATGATCTAGATTGCAGCTAATGACACAGATCTCAACCTATGATCTAAACCTGAGCCTGAGATCCGTGCGCCAACTTGTAATCTAACAGGTTCACCTGTGACCTACATCTCAATCAAAGAGAACATGTCCGGCCTCTGGCGCCATGGACATCTCTGGACTGCCGGCTCCAACTTCCTGTCTGTAATTTTCATCATCTGCCCTGTCATGTCTACATACTGTCCCTATTACTGTCTATTGACACGAGGTTGGTCTGTCATCTGTCTAGGTTGTTGTTGACTGCGTTGTTGAGTTCACGTGTGGCAGCAATCAACCAGGTTTGTGTTCTCACACAGGAAGTGGAGAGCTCACGGCGCACGTGAGACAAGGCGCGCGCTCGTCTTGAGCTGGCGGAGTCTTCGGTACAAGTGTCCAATCAGTGAAGAGGCCTGACATCCAACGTCCCGCTCTGTGTGGACCTGTGTCTGTCTGGTCAGGACCTACCTCCATCTGCGCGCTTCTGTCAGTCTCCACGTCTGAGTCAACGGTCACTGCTCCCGAATTTAACGCTTCTTACAGGCAAGGGCATGTGTCAGTAGTGAGACTCCTCGAGCGCAGCGTCAGATGTCTGGTGGAGGTAGGTGTTCTCCGTTATGTTTCTCTAATCTGGACATACACTCACGTAGTCTGACTTAGGTGTTTGACTACATGTTTACAATCATGATTGTATGTTCGATGTTTGTGATTGAGGTATATGTATGAAGTGATTTATGTGACTCAAGTATAAGATATAGTGTTTACACTCAACATTGTGTGACCCTGGTAGGCAGTCACTATTTTGTAATTGTTGTGTAAGGTCACTTAATTTTAAAGACATGATTGTACATTGTGACAGTTGTGTGCGTGGCGTATATATCTGCAGTCACGTTGTGTGGTTGAGGTATATATCTACATTCACGTTGTGTGGTAGAGGTATATATCTGCAGTCACGTTGTGTGGTTGAGGTATATATCTACAGTCACGTTGTGTGACTGAGGTATATATCTACAATCACGTTGTGTGGTTGAGGTATATATCTACAGTCACGTTGTGTGGTTGAGGTATATATCTACAATCACGTTGTGTGGTTGAGGTATATATCTACAGTCACGTTGTGTGGTTGAGGTATATATCTACAATCACGTTGTGTGGTTGAGGTATATATCTACAGTCACGTTGTGTGACTGAGGTATATATCTACAGTCACGTTGTGTGGTAGAGGTATATATCTACAGTCACGTTGTGTGACTGAGGTATATATCTACAGTCACGTTGTGTGACTGAGGTATATATCTACAGTCACGTTGTTTCATTGAGGTATATATCTACAATCACGTTGTGTGACTGAGGTATATATCTACAGTCATGTTGTGTGACTGAGGTATATATCTACAGTCACGTTGTGTGGTAGAGGTATATATCTACAGTCATGTTGTATTATTGGGGTATATATCTAGTCACGTTGTGTGGTAGAGGTATATATCTACAGTCACGTTGTTTCGTTGAGGTATATATCTACAATCACGTTGTTTCGTTGAGGTATATATCTACAATCACGTTGTGTGACTGGGGTATATATCTACAGTCACGTTGTGGTGGCCGCGTATATCTCTACAGTCATGTTGTATTATTGGGGTATATATCTAGTCACGTTGTGTGACTGAGGTATATATCTAGTCACGTTGTGTGGTTGAGGTATATATCTACAGTCACGTTCTGTGGTTGAGGTATATATCTACAGTCACGTTGTGTGGTTGAGGTATATATCTACAGTCACGTTCTGTGGTTGAGGTATATATCTGCAGTCACGTTGTGTGGTTGAGGTATATATCTACAGTCACGTTGTGTGGTTGAGGTATATATCTACAGTCACGTTCTGTGGTTGAGGTATATATCTACAGTCTCGTGGTGTGGTTGTGGTATATATCTACAGTCACGTTGTGTGATTGAGGTGTTGTTTGTCCATCAAGAATGATGATGACCATTCATTTCATCCAGTGGGGTTGAAAGTATGGAGCCGTGAGTTCTAAGATGGCAGATAAGGCCTATTTTGGCTCGAAATGTTCTTTGACAATGTGGACAAAGAATGCTTCACGTTTCTGGAGGAGGATTTCCTGCAGTGGTTTTTCTGTCCTGCCTTTTATTCACAGTACTTGCAGTCCTGGTTGCTTCACACGTGACTGCACCCTTGTGCAATGATGCATGCCACGAATTTCGGTCTCCGGCTGCAGTCTCCCAGGTGTATTGATGAAATTCTAAAAGCATTCAGTGAGATTTTCAGTGTTTTTAAAGAGTTTCCTCTGGCCGCCTTGGGCGCGTTTACCACAACGCAACTCGCAGTAAAAAATTCGTTAGGGAGCCTGTGATCTGGCATGCGAGTTAAGTGACCAGCTCAGCGAATCTGATTCTTCATTTGTTAAGTGTGGATACTGGGCATGGACGCTCTTTCAAGGACTTCAGTGTCTGGGATCTTATCTTGCCATTTAATCTTCAGTAGCTTCCTAAGGCAGACTGTGTGGAAGTGGTTTAATTTCCTAGCGTGTCTCTGATAAACAGTCCAGGTTTCACAAGCATATAGCAGTGTGGATAATACAACTGCTTTGTAGACTTTTAGCTTTGTTTGCAGGCTATGACTGTAGTATATATCTACAGTCATGTTGCGTGGTTGAGGTATATATCTATTATCATGGTGTGTGATTGAAGTATATATCTACAGTCACCGTGTGTGGTTGAGGTATATATCTACAGCCACGGTGTGTGGTTGAAGTATATATCTACAGTCACGGTGTGTGGTTGAGGTATATATCTACAGCCACGGTGTGTGGTTGAAGTATATATCTACAGCCACGGTGTGTGATTGAAGTATATATCTACAGTCACGGTGTGTGGTTGAGGTATATATCTACAGCCACGGTGTGTGATTGAAGTATATATCTACAGCCACGGTGTGTGGTTGAAGTATATATCTACAGTCACGGTGTGTGGTTGAAGTATATATCTACAGTCACGGTGTGTGGTTGAAGTATATATCTACAGTCACGGTGTGTGGTTGAAGTATATATCTACAGTCACGGTGTGTGGTTGAAGTATATATCTACAGTCACGGTGTGTGGTTGAAGTATATATCTACAGCCACGGTGTGTGATTGAAGTATATATCTACAGTCACGGTGTGTGGGTTGAGTATATATCTACAGTCACGGTGTGTGGTTGAGTATATATCTACAGTCACGGGTGTGGGTGAGGTATATATCTACAGTCACGTTGTGTGGTTGAAAGTATATATCTACAGCCACGGTGTGTGGTTGAAGTATATATCTACAGCCACGGTGTGTGGTTGAAGTATATATCTACAGTCACGGTGTGTGGTTGAGGTATATATCTACAGTCATGTTGCGTGGTTGAAGTATATATCTACAGTCACGGTGTGCGATTGAAGTATATATCTACAGTCACGGTGTGTGATTGAGGTATATATCTACAGTCATGTTGCGTGGTTGAGGTATATATCTACAGTCACGGTGTGTGGGTGAGTTATAGTCTACAGTCCACGTTGTGTGGTTGAAGTATATATCTACAGTCATGTTGCGTGGTTGAGGTATATATCTACAGTCACGGTGTGTGGTTGAAGTATATATCTACAGTCACGGTGTGTGGTTGAAGTATATATCTACAGTCACGGTGTGTGGTTGAAGTATATATCTACAGCCACGGTGTGTGGTTGAAGTATATATCTACAGCCACGGTGTGTGGTTGAAGTATATATCTACAGTCACGGTGTGTGGTTGAAGTATATATCTACAGTCACGGTGTGTGGTTGAAGTATATATCTACAGTCACGGTGTGTGGTTGAAGTATATATCTACAGCCACGGTGTGTGGTTGAAGTATATATCTACAGTCACGGTGTGTGGTTGAAGTATATATCTACAGTCATGTTGCGTAGTTGAGGTATATATCTACAGCCACGGTGTGTGGTTGAAGTATATATCTACAGTCACGGTGTGTGGTTGAAGTATATATCTACAGTCACGGTGTGTGGTTGAAGTATATATCTACAGTCATGTTGCGTGGTTGAAGTATATATCTACAGTCATGTTGCGTGGTTGAGGTATATATCTACAGTCACGGTGTGTGGTTGAAGTATATATCTACAGTCACGGTGTGTGGGTGAGATATATATCTACAGTCACGTTGTGTGGTTGAAGTATATATCTACAGTCACGGTGTGTGGTTGAGGTATATATCTACAGTCATGTTGCGTGGTTGAGGTATATATCTACAGTCACGGTGTGTGGGTGAGATATATATCTACAGTCACGTTGTGTGGTTGAAGTATATATCTACAGTCATGTTGCGTGGTTGAGGTATATATCTACAGTCATGTTGCGTGGTTGAGGTATATATCTACAGTCATGTTGCGTGGTTGAGGTATATATCTACAGCCACGGTGTGTGGTTGAAGTATATATCTACAGTCACGGTGTGTGGTTGAAGTATATATCTACAGTCACGGTGTGTGGGTGAGATATATATCTACAGTCACGGTGTGTGGGTGAAGTATATATCTACAGTCACGGTCTGTGGGTGAAGTATATATCTACAGTCACGGTGTGCGATTGAAGTATATATCTACAGTCACGGTGTGTGGTTGAGGTATATATCTACAGTCACGTTGTGGTGTTGAGGTATATATTTACAGTCACGTGTGTGATTGAGGTATATATCTACAGTCACGGTGTGTGGTTGAGGTATATATCTACAGTCACGTTGTGTGGTTGAGGTATATATCTACAGTCACGTGTGTGATTGAGGTATATATCTACAGTCATGTTGCGTGGTTGAGGTATATATCTACAGTCATGTTGCGTGGTTGAGGTATATATCTACAGTCACGGTGTGTGGTTGAAGTATATATCTACAGTCACGGTGTGTGGGTGAAGTATATATCTACAGTCACGGTGTGTGGTTGAAGTATATATCTACAGTCACGGTGTGTGGGTGAAGTATATATCTACAGTCACGGTGTGTGGGTGAAGTATATATCTACAGTCACGTTGTGTTGTTGAGGTATATATCTACAGTCACGTGTGTGATTGAGGTATATATCTACAGTCATGTTGCGTGGTTGAGGTATATATCTACAGTCATGTTGCGTGGTTGAGGTATATATCTACAGTCACGGTGTGTGATTGAAGTATATATCTACAGTCACGGTGTGCGATTGAAGTATATATCTACAGTCACGGTGTGTGGTTGAGGTATATATCTACAGTCACGTTGTGTTGTTGAGGTATATATCTACAGTCACGGTGTGTGGTTGAGGTATATATCTACAATCACGTTTTGTTGTTGAGGTATATATCTACAGTCACGGTGTGTTGTTGAGGTATATATCTACAGTCACGGTTTGTGGTTGAAGTATATATCTACAGTCACGGTGTGTGGTTGAAGTATATATCTACAGTCATGTTGTAGTCACGTGTGTTATTGAGGTATATATCTACAATCATGTTGCGTGGTTGAGGTATATATCTACAGTCACGGTGTGTGGTTGAGGTATATATCTACAGTCATGTTGCGTGGTTGAGGTATATATCTACAGTCACGGTGTGTGGTTGAAGTATATATCTACAGTCACGGTGTGTGGGTGAGATATATATCTACAGTCACGGTGTGTGGGTGAGATATATATCTACAGTCACGGTGTGTGGGTGAGATATATATCTACAGTCACGGTGTGTGGTTGAGGTATATATCTACAGTCACGTTGTGTGGTTGAGGTATATATCTACAGTCACGGTGTGCGATTGAAGTATATATCTACAGTCACGGTGTGTGGTTGAAGTATATATCTACAGTCACTGTGTGTGGTTGAGGTATATATCTACAGTCACGGTGTGTGGTTGAGGTATATATCTACAGTCACGGTGTGCGATTGAAGTATATATCTACAGTCACGGTGTGTGGTTGAGGTATATATCTACAGTCACGGTGTGTGGTTGAGGTATATATCTACAGTCACGGTGTGTGGTTGAGGTATATATCTACAGTCACGGTGTGCGATTGAAGTATATATCTACAGTCACGGTGTGTGGTTGAGGTATATATCTACAGTCACGTTGTGTTGTTGAGGTATATATCTACAGTCACGGTGTGTGGTTGAGGTATATATCTACAGTCACGTTGTGTGGTTGAAGTATATATCTACAGTCACGGTGTGTGGGTGAGATATATATCTACAGTCACGGTGTGTGGGTGAGATATATATCTACAGTCACGGTGTGTGGTTGAAGTATATATCTACAGTCACGGTGTGTGGGTGAAGTATATATCTACAGTCACGGTGTGTGGTTGAGGTATATATCTACAGTCACGGTGTGTGGTTGAAGTATATATCTACAGTCACGGTGTGTGGTTGAGGTATATATCTACAGTCACGGTGTGTGGTTGAAGTATATATCTACAGTCATGTTGTAGTCACGTGTGTTATTGAGGTATATATCTACAGTCATGTTGTAGTCACGTGTGTTATTGAGGTATATATCTACAGTCATGTTGCGTGGTTGAGGTATATATCTACAGTCACGGTGTGTGGTTGAAGTATATATCTACAGTCACGGTGTGTGGTTGAAGTATATATCTACAGCCACGGTGTGTGGTTGAAGTATATATCTACAGTCACGGTGTGTGGTTGAAGTATATATCTACAGTCACGGTGTGTGGTTGAAGTATATATCTACAGTCACGGTGTGTGGTTGAGGTATATATCTACAGTCACGGTGTGTGGTTGAAGTATATATCTACAGTCACGGTGTACGATTGAAGTATATATCTACAGTCACGGTGTGTGGTTGAGGTATATATCTACAGTCACGGTGTGTGGTTGAGGTATATATCTACAGTCATGTTGTAGTCACGTGTGTTATTGAGGTATATATCTACAGTCACGTGTGTGATTGAGGTATATATCTACAGTCCGTTGTGTGGGCGACGAATATATGTACAGTCCGTTGTGTGATTGAGGTATATATCTACAGTCCGTTGTGTGATTGAGGTATATATCTACAGTCTGTTGTGTGGGCGACGAATATATCTACAGTCCGTTGTGTGGGCGACGAATGTATCTACAGTCCGTTGTGTGATTGAGGTATATATCTAGTCCGTTGTGTGATTGAGGTATATATCTACAGTCCGTTGTGTGGGCGACGAATATATCTACAGTCCGTTGTGTGAGCGACGAATATATCTACAATCCGTTGTGTGATTGAGGTATATATCTACAGTCCGTTGTGTGATTGAGGTATATATCTACAGTCCGTTGTGTGGGCGACGAATATATCTACAGTCCGTTGTGTGAGCGACGAATATATCTACAATCCGTTGTGTGATTGAGGTATATATCTACAGTCCGTTGTGTGATTGAGGTATATATCTACAGTCCGTTGTGTGGGCGACGAATATATCTACAGTCCGTTGTGTGATTGAGGTATATATCTACAGTCCGTTGTGTGATTGAGGTATATATCTACAGTCCGTTGTGTGGGCGACGAATATATCTACAGTCCGTTTTGTGATTGAGGTATATATCTACAGTCCGTTGTGTGATTGAGATATATATCTACAGTCTGTTGTGTGAGCGACGAATATATCTACAGTCCGTTGTGTGATTGAGGTACATATCTACAGTGCGTTGTGTGATTGAGGTATATATCTACAGTCCGTTGTGTGGGCGACGAATATATCTACAGTCACGTTGTGTGATTGAGGTATATATCTACAGTCCGTTGTGTGGGCGACGAATATATCTACAGTCACGTTGTGTGATTGAGGTATATATCTACAGTCCGTTGTGTGGGCGACAGATATATCTACAGTCACGTTGTGTGATTGAGGTATATATCTACAGTCACGTTGTAGTCACGTTGTGTGATTTACAATCATGTTGTTTGACTGAAGCATATATCTACAGTCACATTTTGTGGTTGAGGTATATATCTACAGTCAGGTTGTGTGACTGAGGTATATATGTATAGTCACGTTGTGTAACTGAGGTATATATCTAAGGTCACATTGTGTGGTTGAGGTATATATCTACAGTCAAGTTGTGTGTCTGAGGTATATATCTACAATCACGTTGTGGGGTTGAGGTATATATCTACAGTCACGTTGTGTGGTTGACGTATATATCTAGAGTCACGTTGTGTGGTTGGGGTATATATCTACAGTCACGTTGTGTGGTTGACGTATATATCTAGAGTCACGTTGTGTGAATGAGATATATATCTAGAGTCACGTTGTGTGGTTGACGTATATATCTACAATCACGTTGTGTGGTTGAAGTATATATCTAGAGTCACGTTGTGTGAATGAGGTATATATCTAGAGTCACGTTGTGTGGTTGATGTATATATCTACAGTCACGTTGTGTGATTGACGTATATATCTAGAGTCACGTTGTGTGAATGAGGTATATATCTAGAGTCACGTTGTGTGGTTGACGTATATATCTACAATCAAGATGTGTTGTTGAGATATTTATCTACAACCCGTTGTGTGGTTGACGTATATATGTAGAGTCACGTTGTGTGGTTGAGGTATATATCTATATCTACAGTCTCGTTGTGAGACTCATGTGCAGGCATAATTGTGTAGCTGATCATGTAGTCACCTAGTCACGTGCCTCTGACTGGGAAATGTCACGCTGATGTCGATGTAGCATGCAGCAACATGTCTGTGATTATACTATATAGTCACGTGACATCTGAGATGTAGAACAGAGATGTCACGGCTGCAACAGTATATCATCATCATCATCATCATCATCATCATCATCAAGTATCCTGTCAGCTGGCGGATGCGATCATGTTTCTCCACAGATATCGGTCTGTGGTGTTCTGGTTCGACTCTGCTGATGATATTCCTCCATGGCACCGTCTCAATCCATCCAGCATCATTTCTCTTGGTCTGACTTTGCATCTCTTCCCCTCGATCTTTTCAGTTGTCGCGAAGTTCTCCAATGCCTCTCTTCTCATCACATGACCAAAGAATACAGTTTGTTTCTTTCTTTTTGTTGTATAAAATGTTCTAGCTTCACTAGCCTCTTTCAGGCAGTCGTTGTTAGTTACTCTGGCAGTTTTATGAATTCGCAACATTCGTCTCAGGAAGCATATCTCTGTTGCTTCCAAGTTCTTCCTAATTTGTTCATTTACATTCCAAGATTTACTGCCATACAGCAAATAGTATATAAATTATATAGCACTGCAGCACTCTCTTTCTGACATTCAGTGATAGTGACTTATTGCATAAAATACTTTTCATTTTCAGAAATAAAGCTTTTGCTTGCCCTATTCTGTTCTTAATCTCTTTCGTGCATCTTCCGTCTGATGTTATAAACGCCCTTAGGTATTTAAAATTATCCACTTGGTTAAGAATTTTCCCTTCTATTTCTTTGTCACATTTTGGCGTCACCTTCTTCTTTGATATCACCATTGTTATTGTCTTCTTGATATTCAAGAAGAGCCCTTACTTTGCACTCTCTGTTTTTACAATGTCACGCAATTGTAGATCTTTAACATTATCCACCACCAATACTGTGTCATCCGCATAGCGTAGATTGTTTATATTACAACTTTCGATTAATTGTTTATATTACAACATTCGATTAATTGTTTATATTACAACCTTCGATTAATCTTCCCGGCTTCTCTTTGATTTCTCTCATTATTACTTCGCTATAGAGGGAGAAGAGATCCGGTGGGAAAAACACATCCCTGTCGTAATCCTAGCTTTATTTGTACATAATTGCCCTATTTATTTCCAATTAATTGCTGCTACTTGATTCCAGCAAATATTCTTTATTTTTCTTAGATCATTCCCATCAATGTTGATATCTTTCAACATTTTAATTAGTTCATCATGTTTGACTATATCAAATCAATCAATCAATCATGTGCCATGCGGAAAGCGTGCGCGGTCATGACTCGCCATTTCACTCGATCACCAGAGTCGTGGATCAGATCAGTGTTCTTGTGTCGACCATGCCATGTGGCGAAGCCATCCAGGTATTTACTTCTCGGTCTTCCCTTTGGTCTGTTCCCTTCGATCTTGCCAGTTGTCACAAAAGTTCTCCAATCCATTTCTTCTCATAACATGTCCAAACAATTTTGACTGTCTACGTCTAATTTCTCTAATCAATTTACGATTTTCATTTGTCTCCGGTAGTACTTGGTCATTGTTTCACATCCATACAAAAGAATAGGCTCTATGTAGCACCTCAACACTCTTTTTCTCGTTTCAACTGACATCTTTTTATTGGTCAGTATGTTTTTCATCTTGCTAAAGGCTACTTTCGCCATGGCGATTCTTGTTCTAATCTCTACAAGGCATCTCCCATCAGATATTATGACTATTCCGAGATAATTGTACCGATTCACTTGTTGAAGAATATTCCCATTTACTTGTATATTACATTGTGGAATTTCGTTGTTCCAAATGACGACCATACATAATATGTGTTTTTTACTATTATATCAAATGCCATGGTATAATTTATGACGCACACATATATATCATTCTGTGTCTCTATCTTTCTATTAGTGTTCGTAAAGTATTTATTGCATTGTTTGTACCTTTTCCTTCCTCAAATCCATACTGTTCTTCACCAACTTCCATGTCTATTTTCTTTCTTGTTCTTTTCATTATAATTCTGAGCAGAAGCTTAATGACATGATTTTTGAGGTTAATACGAACAATCTTCACATTCAATTGCTCCTGCAGGATATAATAATACAATATGAAAACAAATAAGTATGTTTGACTCCTGCAAATAAAATATAATATAACACAAACACGGTGTACATCCCTTACAACGATCGCAAATCTGACAAACGGAAATCACTGTGTAAAAATAACAATGATAATAATAACAACGTAAAAATAACGTAAAATTAAGTTACAGCACAACATAACGAATGGACGTTTCTATCTTAGCGATCTTCATCGGGAGCAAGATAAACTGATCTAAAGAAAAACATGGAAGAAAACAGTTATGTTAAAAATTCAAACGTAAACAAAGTACGAGTGTTTGTTTCAAACGTTGCTGGGCCATTGCACATGCTTCATTTCTATAAAGGCGTAGAAAGAAGTTAATTTATGTAATGTGCCAAATAAGAAGGTGTGGAGCCGAAGCTGTGCAGGCAGTTAGATATGGAAATATAGAGGAGTGTCTGCAGAGTTATACATCTATAACAGTATTGATTCACGCTGGATTGATGCATACCAAAAAGATGATTAACTGGCTTTCAATTTCAAGTCTGATTAAGCTGTTAGAGTTACATGCTTTAATGTTGTGACCCACACGTCGTCGATTCTATTGTGATCGGAAGAATGAAAATGGTTAGAGACGGGTTTGTTGGAGTGTTGTATAATATCTTTAAGGTGTTCCCTAAAATAGTCAGATGGGCGTCCATCGGTTTGTCCAGAATATGTTCTGTTATATCGATGTAAGTGTGAATGTAACACTGAGTGAAGAACTGACAAGTGGGAATGTGTTATTGAGTGAAGAAGTGTGAGTGCGTCACTATTTAATGAAATGCAAAGTTTGTGAATGCATCACAGTGTGAAGAACTGTAAAGTGTGAATGTATCACTGAGTGAAGTACTGTAAAGTGTGAATGTACCATTGAGTTAAGTACTGTGAAGTGTAAATGTATCATTTAGTGAAGAACTGTCTAGTGTGAATGTATCATTGAGTGAAGTACTGTGAAGTGTGAATGTATTACTGAGTGAAGAACTGTAAAGTGTGAATGTATAATTGAGTGAAGTACAGTAAAGTGTAAATGTATCATTTAGTGAAGAACTGCCAAGTGTGAATGTATCATTGAGTGGAGAAATGCAAAATGTCAATGTAGCATTGACTGCATAACTGTAAAGTGAGAATGTAATATTGAATGAAGTACTGTCAATTGTGAATGTATTATTTAGTACAGAACTGTAAAGTCTGAAAGTATCATTGAGTGTAGAACTGTAAAGTGTCAATGTATCATTTAGCGAAGAACTGTAAAGTGTAAATGTATCATTGAGTGGAAAATTTTAAAATGTGAATATATCATTAAGTGAAGAACTGTAAAGTGTGAATTTATCATTGAATGGAAAACTGTCACGTGTAAATGTATCGTTGAGTGAAGAACTGTAAAGTTTGAATGTATCACTGAATGGAGAACTGTCAAGTAAGAATGTATCATTGATTGAAGAACTGTAAAGTGTGAATGTATCATTGAGTGGAGAACTGTAAAGTGGCAATGTATCATTGAGTGGAGAACTGCAAAATGTCAATGTAGCATTGACTGCATAACTGTAAAGTGTGAATGTAGTATTGAGTGAAGTACTGTTAATTGTGAATGTATCATTAAGTGCAGAACTGTACATTGTAATTGTATCATTGAGTGTAGAATTGTAAAGTGTCAATGTATCATTGAGTGAAGACGGAGAACATTGACAGACCTGGGCACTGACGCGTGTATTTCTGTTTGCAGGCACAATGTGTAACGGCAGTTTCCGGAGTATCCCATGCATGACCTTGATATGTCTGCTGACTTGGGCCACGATTTCCATAACCTTGCAAAGGTCATGTGCTTCTCACGTTTCCACCTTTAACCCGCGGATCAAGGACAGGAGCAGGTTGGAATTCGGTTTCGGGTATGCCAGGCCCCACTTCTCGTCGATGACCGCCGTGTGGAGGCTGCGACCATCTGTGGCCCAGCAAGCCCCATTGTTTTCCCAGGGTGCACTCAAGCGTGACGCTGAGCCTCCTTACGTGGTTCTACTTATCTCTCACAAGCGCCCCAGCCAGGAAGCCACGGGGCTTGTGTGGAGCCGGAAACACCACGAGGTTCCCAACTCCTTGACCTGGCCTCCCACATCCCAGAACAAGAACGGGTGGACTGCTGGTCAGACGCAAGTGGTGCGGTCACAACTCCGTGAGGGAAACCCAGTGATTGAACATCGCTTTTTACAGCGGACATTCGCTCCAGACACGACGTCGTCACCCACGCCTGATAAGCTGACTTTCAAGAATAATAAAAGAAAGAAGACTCAAGAAATCCGCGACGCTTTGACCAGACGATATGCCTCTGGTAGTGTGGAGCCGAGTGATGCCTCCAAGGACGTTTTACTGAAAGAAGAGCAGATCCTTGATGAGTTACTGGATCTGAAGAACTTGATGAAGAAACATCGAGGCAACAGGGTCGGAGCTCGGTCGGTCAATGACATCGGGGAGTCGACCGGGCACGGCCAGATCTTGTTGAGCCTGGGGGGACCAATCGTTGGACATCTACCGATGGATACAGATCTCTCCCTGGGCCAGCAACCTATGGACACTGTCCACCATCACTCACTGCTGGCAGATCCTGGTGATGGAAACCTGTCTCCCTCCAGTGGAACATTTGCTAACCCTCGCTCGCCTGTCTCCGTGGGCAGTTTCAATCACCTAGACAAGCATCATCTCTCACAAAACCTGCTTCATTCTCCCGAACACCTAGGTCATGACCCTCAGTACTCCACTTTTGACGATGTCTTCCTTCCCGCCCCAGTTGTGTCCAGACATCAGAAATATAAGGACAAAGGCTTTTCGGCTGACAACGGCCATTTTCTGGACGACGATGTAAGTATTATCCTTGATGTTTGTCCGTGGTCATTTTCTGTGTCGTTAATATCCTTGATGTTCTATGTATTATCAGTTGTTTTTATTTTTCATTTTATCTGTCGACGTGTGAAGTACGGTCAAGTTTTATTATGTCGTTGTTGTCTGTCGACATGTGATGTACGATCAAGTTTTATTATGTCGTTGTTGTCTGTGGACGTGTCGTGTTGTACGGTCAAATATTAAGCTGTTGATGCGGACGCCAGGTGTTTCACGTGGCACCAGCATTATAACACAGATTACTGCAGCACCTGGAGTCCTAGGAAACATCAATTTATAAAGCAGGTTACTGTAACACTTTATGTCTACCTTTATATTATAGCATTTGTTACTGCAGCACCTCACGTAGACACATAATATTAACATTATAATGCAAGTTATTGCAGCACCTCAATTAAACGGATACCATCAACATTATATCACAAGTTTCTGCAGCACTACACGTAGACACATAACATCAACATTATAACATACGTTACTATAGCACTTCACGTAGACACATAACATCAACATTATAACACAAGTTACTGTAGCACCTCATTTAGATGGATAACATCAACATTATAACACAAGTTACTGTAGCACCTCATTTAGACGGATAACATCAACATTATAACATAAGTTACTGCAGCACCTCATTTAGACGGATAACATCAACATTATAACACAAGTTACTGTAGCACCTCATTTAGACGGATAACATCAACATTATAACACAAGTTACTGCAGCACCTCATTTAGACGGATAACATCAACATTATAACACAAGTTACTGCAGCACCTCATTTAGACGGATAACATCAACATTATAACACAAGTTACTGCAGCACCTCATTTAGACGGATAACATCAACATTATAACACAAGTTACTGTAGCACCTCATTTAGACGGATAACATCAACATTATAACATAAGTTACTGCAGCACCTCATTTAGACGGATAACATCAACATTATAACACAAGTTACTGTAGCACCTCATTTAGACGGATAACATCAACATTATAACACAAGTTACTGTAGCACCTCATTTAGACGGATAACATCAACATTATAACACAAGTTACTGCAGCACCTCATTTAGACGGATAACATCAACATTATAACACAAGTTACTGCAGCATCTCATTTAGACGGATAACATCAACATTATAACACAAGTTACTGCAGCACCTCATTTAGACGGATAACATCAACATTATAACACAAGTTACTGCAGCACCTCATTTAGACGGATAACATCAACATTATAACACAAGTTACTGTAGCACCTCATTTAGACGGATAACATCAACATTATAACACAAGTTACTGCAGCACCTCATTTAGACGGATAACATCAACATTATAACACAAGTTACTGCAGCACCTCATTTAGAAGGATAACATCAAGTTTGTAGAAGACGTTATTGTAGCCGACGTCTACAGATAACATCAACAGTATATAATATGTTATGATAGCTGACGCCCACAGATAACAATATTAAGTTTACGAACATCTCCTTTAAAAACTTCTCTGTTCTTAACTTCTCTGTTCTTAACTTCTCTGTTCTTAACTTCTCTGTTCTTAACTTCTCTGTTCTTAACTTCTCTGTTCTTAACTTCTCTATCTGAACTTCTCAACTAGCTAGCATGTCCTGCTTGTGGTGTTAATATAAGATAAATATGTCTACAACCTCTCTTCTACAACTTCACTGTCTACACCTCTCTATCTACAACCTCTCTTCTACAACTTCACTGTCTACACCTCTCTATCTACAACCTCTCTTCTACAACTTCACCGTCTACACCTCTCTATCTACAACCTCTCTTCTACAACTTCACCGTCTACACCTCTCTATCTACAACCTCTCTTCTACAACTTCACTCTCTACACCTCTCTATCTACAACCTCTCTTCTACAACTTCACCGTCTACACCTCTCTTCTACACCTCTCTTCTATACTTCACTACACCTCTATCTACCTCTCTCTACAACTTCACTGTCTACACCTCTCTATCTAACCTCTCTTCTACAACTTCACTGTCTACACCTCTCTATATACAACCTCTCTTCTACAACTTCACCGTCTACACCTCTCTTCTACAACCTCTCTTTCTACAACTTCACCGTCTACAACTTCTCTTCTACAACCTCTCTTCTACAACTTCACCGTCTACAACTTCTCTTCTACACCTCTCTTCTACAACTTCACCGTCTACAACTTCTCTTCTACAAACTCTCTTCTACAACTTCACCGTCTACAACTTCTCTTCTACAAACTCTCTTCTACAACTTCACCGTCTACAACTTCTCTTCTACAACCTCTCTTCTACAACTTCACCGTCTACAACTTCTCTTCTACAAACTCTCTTCTACAACTTCACCGTCTACAACTTCTCTTCTACAACCTCTCTTCTACAACTTCACAGTCTACACCTCTCTATCTACAACCTCTCTTCTACAACTTCACCGTCTACAACTTCTCTGCCCACGACTACTTACCCAAGATCGAATTGTACATATCCATGTTTCTAGCTGATGTCAACAGTGTTCTCAGTGTGTGTCCTATCCATGTTTCTAGCTAATGTCAACAGTGTTCTCAGTGTGTGTCCTATCCATGTTTCTAGCTGATGTCAACAGTGTTCTCAGTCTGTGTCCTATCCATGTTTCTAGCTGATGTCAACAGTGTTCTCAGTCTGTGTCCTATCCATGTTTCTAGCTGATGTCAACAGTGTTCTCAGTGTGTGTCCTATCCATGTTTCTAGCTGATGTCAACAGTGTTCTCAGTGTGTGTCCTATCCATGTTTCTAGCTGATGTCAACAGTGTTCTCAGTCTGTGTCCTATCCATGTTTCTAGCTGATGTCAACAGTGTTCTCAGTCTGTGTCCTATCCATGTTTCTAGCTGATGTCAACAGTGTTCTCAGTGTGTGTCCTATCCATGTTTCTAGCTGATGTCAACAGTGTTCTCAGTGTGTGTCCTATCCATGTTTCTATCTGATGTCAACAGTGTTCTCAGTCTGTGTCCTATCCAGCTCCAGTGTCCTGTTCACATCTCTTGGTTGACTGGTATTTGTTTAGTTCTATGCCTTGATGATTCTGTCATATCATTGTATTCCTAATGTTCTAACCCTTGATGATTCTGTCATATCATTGTATTTCTAATGTTCTAACCCTTGATGATTCTGTCATATCATTGTATTCCCATTGTTCTCTCCCTTGATGATTCTGTCATATCATTGTATTTCCATTGTTCTCTCCCTTGATGATTCTGTCATATCATTGTCTTCTTCTTCTTCTTCTTCTGCGTTCATCCGGATTTTTTTTCTTTCGGATGTGACGGCGTTGTGCCTGTTTACAGCGGAGCTGCGTTCTTGCGTTGTTAGGCTGACACATCCGACTTCTGCGGGCATTTGTTGACCGGGTTAACCTTCCCGGGGTGGTTAGGTCTGAGACCCAACTGTTGAATGACTTGGGATACCCGAACCACTTGACTAAGTACTCTTTACCACCTCGCCTGGGTCGTTCTTGTAAGACTGATTCGACGCCATACACTTGCTTGTCGCCGACGAGTTGTATTTCTTCTCGGTAGAATGAGCCTTGAAGTTCTTCCCCCGAATCGTCTTTTAGCACATACGTCACCGGGCTGGTCTGGTTTATACGACTGACGGTAAACAGGTCTTCTGTCCATGAGGGTGTATACCCCTTTTCAGACATATCATTGTATTCCCAGTGTTCTTTCCCTTGATGATTCTGTCATATCATTGTATTCCTAATGTTCTAACCCTTGATGATTCTGTCATATCATTGTATTCCTAATGTTCTAACCCTTGATGATTCTGTCATATCATTGTATTCCCAGTGTTCTGCCCAGGCACCAGTTAGTGAATATGTGTAGCTTATGTGTCATTCTTTCAGCTGTCCCCGATGTTTCTGTCACATACAGTAGAACCGATTTAACGTTGGAGTTAACATTTCTAAGTGTGGTGCTCAGTTTATCTTACTTTGACTTTAACAAATATTCTAGTGCTATGAAAACTACTCTTGCCTCTTCTGTTCTTATGTTAACATCTCTATCAGTGCCCCCTTGTTCGTCTACATTGCTTTCCAGACAGGTGTGTGATTCCGTCTCTTGAAGTTAGGATTCCCCAAGGACCATCAGGTGGTTATTTGATTGGTTTCACCTCATAACTTGTCTTTCCATTATGGATCTTTAGATCTAATTGTTGTGACTTCTCACCAAGTGTAGTCACGGCAATTAGGTCTCAACAGTATCAGTTGCTCATGTTTCTAGGGTACTTTCATTGCTAATTGTCTGATTGATTTTCTTCTATTTCCAACTGTAGCTTGTATAATGTACTTTTCGTCTCTGGAGGTCTGTTCCGTGGTCACAAAGTGTCGGGTGGCATCGCTCAAACTTGTCTTGGCTGCTCTCCCCTGATGCTCTCATTTTTATCAAGGAAATGTTGACTCGGTGCGTTGGTTATATTGTCCAGAAAGATAGAAGTCGGCTCTATCCACGAAATGTTGACTCTGTGTGTTGGTCATATTGAGAAAATGAAAACTACAGTATGTTGTAACTAGAAAATATGGGAACTCCAAAATGTGGGAACCAGAGAATATGAAAACTATAGAATATGGGGAATATAGAATATGAAAACTACGGTATGTTGGAACTAGATAATATGAAAACTACAGTATGTTGGAATTAGAGAATATGAAAACTACAGTTTATGGGAATTAGAGTGTATGAACACTACAGTATGTTGGAATTAGAGATTATGAAAACTATAGTATGTTGGAATTAGAGAATATGAAAACTACAGTACGTTGTAACTAGAGAATATGAAAACTACGGTACGTTGTAACTAGAGAATATGAAAACTACAGTATGTGGGAAGTAGAGAATGTAGAAACAACAGTATGTGGGAAGTAGAGAATGTGGTACTAGAACATATGAAAACTGCATTGTGTTGGAACTAGAGAATGTTGGAACTACATTATTGTGAAACTCGAGAATATGGGAACTATAGAATGTGGGAACTACACTATGGAGAAACTAGATAATTGGGGAGAGGGGGATCCACAGAATGTAGAAACTACACGGGGGAGGAGGGGGGAGACACTAGACAATATTGGAACTACAGAATATGGAAACTACAGTATATGGGAACTAGAGAATATGGGAACTAGAGAATGTGGACACTCGAGAATGTGGGAACTACAGACTGGGGGAACTAGAGAATGGGGGAACTAGATAATATGGAAACTACAGTATCTGGGAACTAGAGAATGTCAACACTCGAGAATGTGGGAAGAGAATGAGGGAACTAGGGAAAATCATAGCAACTCTAGTAGCAGGCTGTGGAATGATGCCACTTTTGGTTACAAACATGAGAGATAATTGGCGAGTCTGGAACTCCTGCCTGGATTCATGAGAACATGAGCCGGTACGAGGGCTGAGCCACACCAGTGTTAGGTTCTGGGGTTCGGGGGGAGATGGGGAACCATGGCCGCCCACGCCTGTGGGCATGGCACATCATGATGGGGCGTGTCGGCTTGCTCCTGCTAATGGCTTGAGTGATGTTTGTGCCACAGTGCGCGCGGGCGGTTTACCATCTGCACTGTCACAAATATTGCTGTCTTGTGTCTTATTGTACTTGTGTGATAGTACGGCCGCCTTGTCCCCCCCCCCACACACACATTTCATTGTCTTGTTTCACTGTATGTGTGTGTGTAGGGGTTGTACTTATTGTTCAGAAAACAATTATGTGACTATATGCCGGTGTCTATCCTTGTTGCTGTTGTTGTTGTTGTTGTTGTTGTTGTTGTTGTTGTTGCTGCTGTTGTTGTTGTTGTTGTTGTTGTTGTTGTGTTGTTGTTGTTGCTGTGTTGTTGTTGTTGTTGTTGTTGTTGTTGTTGTTGTTGTTGTTGTTGTTGTTGTTGTTGTTGTTGTTGTTGTTGTTCACTCCTGTAGGACTTCAGTATCTGGGGATGAGAGATCACCCCGAGTAGGCAAGCAACACATTTATTCCGAGCGTGCTAGTGAAATGTCCAAGTGGTAAGTGTCAGACTCGGGTGCAGATTTCTACCATGAACGTGGGAATTGCTGTGATTCTCTTGCAGTTTAGTAGGATGCTGAATGCACAGTCCTGGACAAGCTTCACCACAGCAAAGATCGTGAACCTGCATGCCCATCCATCTCTCGTCTCAACAGAATGATCAACCAGGCGCTAAAAAGTAACCCGTACGGTACCCTGATGGCGCCAACCAGAAGCCCACAGGTCGGCCATGGCCAGGGTACAATTCATTAGGGCATCATCTCCTAGCTCAGTGGTTCTTAACCGGTGAGGAATTCCCCCCCCCCCCGGGGGGGGGGGGGGGGGATCTTAGGGTTTCCAGGGGGGAATGAAGATTATTTCAAGATCGCGTTAATACAAGAACTGATTACTTGATAATGTGTTTCCCTTCTTACTTTACGGTTCTGTACGTCTCACCCCTTCTAAAATTCATTTTATAAAGTAAGTAGATCCACAAATCACTTTTTATGTGGACGTCTAGACTTTTTTTGGTATGTGCTTCCATTATTACGTATACTGTGCGGGAGGGGGATTTTAGGTTGGAAAATACGAAAGGGGGGATGACGATGTGAAAATATTGTGAAGGGGGGCACGGGTCGAATTTTTAGGTAGGAAATACGAAAGGGG
>JACEFZ010004080.1:142500-150000 GCA_014155875.1 Cepaea nemoralis | reverse complement strand
AAAATATTTTGTAAAATACTTGAGAAAAGATTACGAACTACTATAGAATTCCAGCTAAGCGAGACGCAACTTGCATTTAGGAACAACAAAGGATGCACAGATGCCATCTTTGATTTTCGACAACTGATATGAAATTTAGTAGAATTTAATGAAACACTCTACTTATCCATTGTCGACAAAGAAAATGGCGTTTGACAGAGTAGATAGAAACAAGCTGTGGGAAATCCTTAAACGATATGGAGTGAGTACACATCTAACAAACTTATTTAGAAGCTTATACAACAACAGTGAGTTGAGTTGAGCTAAGAACCGACATCACTACATTCAGGACATTCCCATATGCGCTTCGTCCCCTCGTTCAACAGCCAGTGAAAAGTCACACCACTAATCGTTCCCATCGCTTTCTGATTGAAAGTTCTCCTGGTCTTCCCTCTCAGTTTTGAGATTCTACTAGAACCCCTGCCGATCCCCCGCAACCTCATCCTTTCCACATACGGGTTCCCAATCTGTTCCTCCACCTTCTTCACCTGGTCCCAGAGGCGCACAACAACAAATCCCTTGTCCATAGGTAATCGATCACCAAGAGGTGCATTCTCTGCCAGCCTATCAGCCTGTTCATTTCCCCGCACTCCCTCATGGCCATGGCAAAAAAAAATCCATACACCTCTCAGTCTGTGACCTCTGAAGCGAGGCGAGCCATTCCACACGAAACATTCCTCTATCCACTCTACTAAGCATACTCCTTGAGTCCGTGGTGAAGACAATGTGTGTTGCAGTGGTAGTCTCTAATCAACGGAATGCCGCTGTGACTACTTCTACCTCCATTCTCATGTTGTTGGTTGTAGCCTCATACGCCAGACTCTCCGTTTTCAAGAATCGTCCATTAGCTTCGAAATGAAACACCAACCACACCAACTACAGTGAGTGCATAGTGAGAACAACTGGATGACACTCAGAATCCTTCACCATAAGATCCGGAGTACGACAAGGTTGTGTCCTGTCCCCTCTCTTGTTCATAACATATATAGACAACATATGTAAAGAAACCAGCCAAGCAGAGACAGCAAGAATACCGCATGACAAACAGAGCACAGAAGAAAAGCCATCGGTAAATTACACCATTAAAGAACGTCTATTTGCGGACGATCAAGCACTAATAGCAAGATCAGAAGCTGAATTACAAGACCACATGAATTGTCTAAACGAAACGTGCAAGGAACATAACATGAAAATGAGCACAAGTAAAACAGAGGTAATGACTATAACAAAGAAGAAACAACAATAACGAGTCACCTAAACGAACACCCTCTGAAACAAGTAAAGAGCTTCAAGTACACAGGAAGTATAATATCATGAAATGACAAATCAGAAGATGAGATCGAAAATAGATGCAATAAGGCAAACCAGCTCAGTAGATAAATGGCGCCAATACTACAGAACAAACATTTATCAACAGTTACTAAAAAACAAAAGCACTTTACAACACAATCTTCCTACCAACTGTGCTACCAATGCCAAACCTGGAGAATGACAGAACAAGAGAAATCACAAAAACAGAAATGAGATTCTTGAGAAGATATTCTATGTATCAAGAGAGATCAGAAATGAAGAAATCGGGACTAAAGTTGGGTTAATGACAGCGCTAGATTTTATTAGAAGGCAGCAAGTCAATGGTTTGGCCATGTAACTAGGCTACTAACTAACAGTATACCACAACAAGCAATGATGTACAGACTAGAGGGAAGCAGAGGAAGAGGCCGACCACGTAAACGTTGGACGGAGGGAATAGCAGAGTCCATGAGAATATCGATACATGAAGCCCATAAGATGGCACTCTCCCGCTGTTTATACTTCACCTCGACACCGCAAGGTACAGGAGGAATAAGATAAGATGAGAGGAAATAATAAAAGTACCAAAGCAATTGAACATCAACGGCAAAGATCTGCGGATAATACAGAATATATATTGGCAGCAAACTGCAGACATTGGAACCAACAACCTGGTGGGAAAATTTCAGTGTGTACAGAAGGGCGTCAGACAAGGTTGTGTAATGTCTCCTAATTTGTTCTCATTGTACAGTGAATATATAATGAGATCTACAGACAATATGTCAAGGAACCTGGTTACACAACTTACGTTATGCTGATGACACCTCCTGATAGCAACAATTAAGAAGGAACTACAGGAAATGACAGGTACTGTGGTTGTAGAAAGTGAAAATATGGGCCATAGTTTGAGTAATAGAAAACAGAAGTCATCGTGGTATCAAAGAAACATTGTACTTGAATGTGCAATTAAGGTACGACGTTATTTTGGGGGAAGTGCAGAAATTCAGATATTCTAGGCACATGGTAACATCAGATGGAAGATGCATCACTGAGATAAAGAACAGAATAGGACAAGCAAGAATTGAATTCTATCAAATGAAGAACGTTTTGTGCAATAAGTCATTGTCCTTACAAGTTAGAGTTCTTGCAAGTTACATAGAACAAATTTTAACATTCGGCTGTGAATCCTGGACAATTAGTTCCATGGGAGCCTTGGAGATGTGGTTTTATAGAAGAATGTTAAACATTAATTGGCAGCCAAAATGAGCAATCTGGACATTCTGAGGGAAGCTAAGTCGCACAGAAAACCTATCACAAACATCAGAAGGAGGCAGTCATCGTCTTTATTAGAAGACAGCCAGTCTCCCTGGCCTAGCGGTTAGCGACTTTCTCCGTAATCCCGTATACTCTCGGGAGTAACGTGACGACGGCGAGAATCGGTAGCGGTTCTAACCGCATCGGTAACTTACGGGGTATGTGAGCCGGTCGCTCAGAAAGCAATGGCAAACTACTGAGCGTAATCTTGCCAAAAATCAACAATCAGCTGAAAGATGTTGGTGTTGACAGCAATGTCCTGTAAAGGATATGCAAACATTTTTTTTAATGAGAAGACAACTGGAACATGTCATGACAACCGGTAGGGCAAGACAGCGGGGGAAGACTCTTAACAGTCTTCTGTCATGGCACGGAAGGGAATCAACACACAAATTGATCCATCACGTCGGAGATAGCAATTTGTGGAGAGGCATGATCGCCCACGCCAGCCGGCAAGACACTGAATGATGATGATACACTGTGTAGTGTCATAAATATTGATGTAATTCAATAAGATAATATTTCCTAACATTGATATAAACATGATGAAGTAAGCAGTGCACATGTTTTCATATTATATATGCGAGAATCAAGTGGCAGTAAAAATGATAATATGAAAGATGAGGATACACAAAAAATTATGGAATAGCATATTACATGACATGCATGCGCTCAACTTTCTTTCTGTTTTTTTTTCTCACACACACACACACACAAATACACTCACGCGCACACAGACACATACAGTAACTCACTCACTCTTGGATTGTGTGGGTGGGTGCGGGATGTATGGGTTGGCGGGGAGATGTGTGAGTGGGTGGGGATGTGTGTTTGGCTAGGCGGTTGTGGGTGAGTGGGTGGAGGAGGATATGTGGGTGGATGATTGTTGGTGGGTTCTGGGATGGTGGGGGATATATGTGTGGGTGGGGAGATGTGGGTGTGGGGGATGTGTGGTGGATGAGAGATGTCTGCAGGTGAGGGTGGTTGTGGGTGTGGGGATGTGTGTGAGAGTGAGGGATGTGTGTGGGTGTGGGATGTTTGGGTGGATGGGTGGAGAGTGTGTGAGTGTGTGTGTGTGGGTGGGTGTGTGGGTGAGGGATGTGTGGGTAAATGTATGTGGGGGTTGAGGGATGTGTGTGGGTTGGGGGGGGGGGGGGGGGTGGGTGCGTGATGGGTGTGGGTGATGGATTTTGGGATGTGTGTGTTGGTGATGGGTATGTCTGGGTGGGTGGGGGTGTATGTGCCTGGATGGAGGATGCATGTGTGGGTAGTGAGGGTGATTGTAGGGTCGGATGTGTGGGTGAGTAGATGTGTGGGGAGATGTATGTGTGTGGGTTAGGGATGTGTCTTGGGGTGTGTGGGTGTGGTTTTGTATGAGAGAGGAGAGATGTGTGGATAAAGGATGTGTGTGGGTGGGGTGTGGTTGGGTGTGGGTGTGCGGGTGGATGAAGGATGTGTGTGAGGGTGGCGGACGTGTGTTTAGATGGGTGGATGGAGTGTGTGAGTGTGGGTGAGTAGATGGGAGATGTATGTGTTGATGAGTGGGTGAGGAATGTGTGGGGAGATGTGAAATCAAATCAAATCAAATCAACTTTATTAGGGTCACAAACTGGGCGCGCAGGCCCGTCTTACATTCCGCCCTTCCAATCACTCGTCTTTCGTTCATCAAGAGCATTATACATTTACATAGGAAGAAAAATAAACATTGTGAAATGAATGTTGTAAACATAAACAAGGCTAATTACCATGCTATGAAGCCCATCTCCCACCTATCCATACATCACCCCACCCACACAACACCCCCACCTACCCACACACACGCGCACCAAGGGACACATACACACCCCCACCTACCGACACACACGCACACCAAGGGACACATACATACCCCACCAACCGACCCATCCCCCTCCCGCACATCCCCCACACACACTGCCCTCGCCTGATCCCCCAACCAAAACACACTCGCCACCCACAAACATTCCCCCACCAACCCACACATCCCACGCCCATCCACATACACATCCTACCCCACACATCCTCTCCCCACCCACACCTCAAACCACCCATCCCCCAGCCACATCTCCATCGACAACATATTCCCCACCCACACACACAATCCCCCACCAACCCACACATCGCACATCCACTCACACATCCCCAAACCATACACACACATCCCCACCAACTGACTTGGCCCTAACCCCCCCCCCCCCACACACACACACATCTCCCTAACCACTCATACATCCCCAATCCACTCACACACACCCCACCACCCATACATACAACTTCCACCCAACCACACATGCCTTAACCTAATAAGGGTGTGTGTGTATATGGGTAGGGGATTGTGGTTAAGGGATGTGTGGCTGAGGGATGGGTGGGTGGAGGATGTGTGGGTGGGTGGTTGTATATGGGTAAGGTTGTGTGGGTAAGGGATGTGTGGTTGGGGGATGGGTGGGTGGAGGATGTGTGAGTGGGTAGAGGATATGTGGGTGGGTGAGTGGAGGATGTGTGGTTGGGTAGAGGATGTGTGGGTGGGTGATTGTATATGAGTAAGGGTGTGTGGTTAAAGGATGTTTGGTTGCGGGATGGGTGGGTGGATGATGTGTGGATGGGTAGAGGATATGTGAGTGGGTGAGTGTGTGTAGGTTAAGAGATGGTGGGGGATGTTTGTATGGGTGGGCTCGGGGTCTGTGAGTGGGCTCGGGGAGATGGGAGATTATGTGGGTGGGTGCGGAATTTGTATGTGGGTAGGTGCGGAATATGTGAGTTGGCGGGGAGATGTGTGTTTGAGGGATGTGTATTTGGCTGGGTGGTTGAAGGTGTGTGGGTGAAGGAGGATATGTGGATGGGTGATTGTTGGTGTTTAATGGGACGGGTGAAGGATATGTGAGTGGGTGGGGAGATGTGTGTAGATGGGTGCTTGTGTGTGGGTGGGGGATGTGTTGGTTGGAGAATGTATGTGTGCTTGGGGTGTGGGTGGATGGGATGTGTGGTTGGTGGGAGTGTGTGTGTTGGTGGGGAGATGTGTAGGTGTCGGAATGTGGTGGATGGGTGGGGAGATGTATGTGTGTCTGGGTTATGTGTGTTGTTGGGTGGGGGATGTGGGGTGAATGGGGGATGTGTGGGTGGGTAGTGGATGTGTCTCATAACATGGTAACATGCATTGTTTATGTTTACAAAATTCATATGACAATGTTTTTTTTCCTATGAACTACTGATGAACGAAAGATGAGTGATTGGAAGGGCCGAATGTAAGACGGGCCTGCGTGCCTAATTTGTTACCCTTTGAAAATAAAGTCCGTTCGTTCGTTCACTCCCTGCAATGTCTGGAATATTTCACTTTGAACTTCCTGAATACATCCCCGTCAACCACAGATAGGTCAAAACAGACACACACATACTTAATACATCCCCCAACAACCATAGAAAGGTGAAATCAACCACCAACCCAGCCGCGCAGGGAAAAAGAAGCAAGGTAAGCGTGGAGGTTTGAGGCGTTTTAGACTCAAGTGTCACCGACTAGGACTCAGGAATATCCGTATTCTATATTGGAACTGTGCCAGTGTAAAACAACGGGGCTCTATTTTAGAAACCCTAGTTTACAGGAACGACATTGTAGCACTCCAGGAGACAAGACTGGGCGATCAGCTACTCCAAATTGCCGGCTTCAAATGTTTCTACAACAGACGACATCTGGGAATGGCGATTCTCGTTCGCGACAGCATGGTGGCGTCAGAGCTAGACATGTCCAGTTGGGACAGTGACGATATACAAATACAGGCGTTGAGAGTTCATTCCAGTATACCATTCGTGGTGGTTAATGTTTATGCCCGCAATGCCAGTGTGGACGCCCAGAAGTGGCAGTGCTTAAGTGGCATATTAGGCCACGAGAGAAATGTTATTTTCTGTGGTGACTTCAACGCTAAAGGCAGATCATGGGGAAAAACTTCCTCCAATACACAGGGGGAGGAGCTCGAGACTGCACTGGAAACCATCGACCTGGTTTGTATCAACAGTGGCTGTGTCACCAGGACAGCAAGCCGTCCGGGCGATGAGGACAGTGCTATTGATCTGGCGCTAGTTTCACCTTCACTCACTACAGTGTGTAGATGGGGTGTCCTAGGACACCATGGCAGCGACCACCACCCGTGCAGCATGCTGGTGGAGAAAGGCAGAACCAGGCAGCACAAGCTAAAGGTAAAGACGTTCCAGTATGACAGTACAGGGCAAGATGTGGTGAGTAAAATAAGACGTGACAAGCGCAGAACGTTTCAGGGCAGGAAAAAAAGCTGGGAGCAGCCACCGTGGTGGAGTTTCGAGGTGGAGAAGGCTTGGGTGGATAAGCGTAGTGCTGTAAGGAGATGGCAAAATGCCAAGAAGAACAGAGCTGGTCATCCTAGTCCCTGCTTGCACTTAGAAAGAGAGATGCACACAAAAGTAAGCTACTTCAAAAAACTGGTCAAGGTTGTTAAAAGCGAAAATTGGGCAGAGGTGTGTCAAAGAGTAAGCACAGACAAGTCACTGAAATTGTTCTGGCGACTACATAAAAGCATGAGTGGTGTAGTCAAGAATAAGAGCATTTCTGACTTCCAAGGTGCTGACCTCATCTGGCAGAGGACTGACGAGGACAAGGGCAAAGCCCTCTTTGAACGCTACCTTGAGCAAAGCAACCAGACAGACATGGGAGGCCGAAATCTGGCCAAGGAGGTCACCTCAGACAGATGCCAGGCCCAGAACACTTCGGATGAAGACACAGTGACAGTGAAAGAAATCAAGGCTGTGCTTCGACGATCAAAAAACAGTGCTCCAGGTCCTGATGGCATAAGATACGACGACATAAATAGGTGT
>JACEFZ010004080.1:0-137500 GCA_014155875.1 Cepaea nemoralis | reverse complement strand
AGAAGATGCCTCATTCCTCCCACTTCAAGGTCCAATAGGTTCCAATAGGCTTAGCCAGAATCCGCTATGGTTAGCTAAGATCCACTATAGTCAGCTAAGATCAACCGGTCGGTGTTCGAAACCAATGTCCCGTCCTGGCGCCACCTGGTCTCTCCTCGTTGTCACTGAACGAGAAAACCTGGTGCTCTTGGTGAGAGCTGATGCTCGTGGTGAGAGCTGATCCTAGACGAGGCACATCTGATTTGACCATTAGGATCCCCTAGCCTTTATACTGTTTCTTATCGATGAGCTAACCTTGATCATTTACTCTACATATCCCGCGGTATCAAGAATCCTCCACCAGCCGCGCTTAACACGACTTGTCTTAAGGCAGGGGTTTTCTGGACTCAGTTCGCTTGGGCCAGGAGTATCTTCATTAACACCTTCCTCGGGTGAACGACTCCATTCAGCTGCTGGTCCGTTTCCACTTCAGTCCGTCAATACGCACATTTCACACTTTAGATCTACGTTTCACACATCTGTCCGCAATACGCACATTTCGCACTTTAGATCTGTTGTGCGGCTCCATGCCGTCTATCGTCTACGCGACGATTTATGCGAACTTACGCCTTGCCGTCCCATCTCTAGGTTGTGGAACGTCAAACATGATAAATGCGCTATTAGAATCTCTGTAAAATCTAGCCAGGGGACGCTTTCAGTGTCGGCGTTTTTGCTGGCGTAATCCTTCGTTATAGCTGGATAGACGCTGAGAAGCGTGATTTTCTCTTTATTCCTCTAGTTTCTTGTCCTCTCTTTTTTGAATACTTTCTTGTGGTATGAGAGGCATTCTGGTGAAAATCGTGGCATTGTATGACTCAAGCTCCCCCATTTATAAAGGTTTTAGAATTAAATCTTTGTCTATGCTCGCGATAACACCAAAGAGAGAGGAGAGGAGAAGAGTGGGTCAGAGTGCCAGCGGAGCAGTCAGACTTGTGCAGAGTTATAATCACATTGAGCCAGGAGTGCAGGGAGTGGCCAGCAGGGGCTACGGAAGTGGAAATCCAGCAGCTAATTCCGGATAATGCTCGCCCGGGTGATGTGATTATCTACACAGATGGTTCGGTGTTGAGAGGTAGGAGAAGTCCCTGGGGGTTCTTAGCAAAAGCCAATGGTCGACGTTTGGTGCAGGGGAGCTTGGCATATGATACCACAACATCTAGCTTAAGAATGGAGGTGGAGGCGGTCAGTGCAGCTTTCCGCTGGATGGAGAATACGATAGACACACACATCGTGATTGTAACTGACTCAGAAAGCATGCTGAGTAGGGTGAAGACAGGCAAACTTCGTGCAGAGTGGCTTGCTTCGCTTCGGAAGTCACGGGTGACAAGCATCGTCTGGATCTTTTCTCCGGGGCATGCTGGTGTGCTGGGGAATGAACAGGTGGACAGATTGGCTGGCTCGGCAAAACTTGGTGGAGTATTGATGCATGACAAAGCAGATGTGGTTGCGACCTTGTGGGAGCATGTGTACACCTCGGAGGAGCAAATGGATCACCATGGTCTGGCAAGAATGCGACAGCGAGGGGTGACGAGGGGATCTGGCCGACGATCAACGCTCAGAGGAAAGGCGAGACGGACATATAATCAGATTGCTACTGGTACCATTAGTGTTGGAACTCTTCGCTGGCTGCTGAGGATGGGGATGGAGCGCTTATGGGAATGCCCCGAATGCTGTGATGTCGGTTCCTAAATCAATCAATCAATCAATCAATCAACACCCAAGAATAATTCTAAGCACCCTCAGTTACACAACTGCGTACAAATTTAGGCTTCCAGTATTCTTTATGGCAAGGGTTTGTTCTGTGTCTGCATAAAGACATCCAATGTCCATAATTCCAGGACTCTTCGGACAGATCCTTGTCCCTTGTTTAAGGTCGGTTCTCCGTGCAACAGCTCGGTAAATTCCGGTAATCCGCAGGCGGTTGTACCATTACCCCTCCGGGAAAGTTTACAATTAATTGGATTATTCTGCACCTTTGCGCGACTGTTTTAGCCTACTCCCTCACTTGGCCTAACCAGTTCAGCTAATGGGGTGCCAGTAGTGAAGTCTTGCATACGATGGTCACTGAGAGGTTGTTCTTCGTGATCCATCTCTCCGTCCTTTATAGATCCATAACTGGTCCATCAATGTCCTCCTTCTATGAGAGATACTGTTAAACACCATGGTCCTATGATGTAAATACAACTGGCTTTTTCCTCTGTCTGAGTAAGGCGTAATAATATTCCCTCCACGGTGCCGCAGTTCCTTCCCTCGATAATTCGTCAACAGACTTGGTTTCTCTGCTTTATATTACCTTGTAGAATCCGCGCTAGAAATTGGTAATTTATTGTGCCACATTATCCAATCCTGAGAAATCAATCTGTTCCTCGAGGTCTGTACGGTTGTTATTTTTAGTACAGTATTCACCAATAGCTGATTCACTCCTATCACCTCTTCCTGAGGTAAAGGCTAGATAAAATCCTAAGAGTGTTGGTTCCACACCTCTTCCTGTGGTAAAGGCTAGATAAAGTCCTAAGAATGTTGGTTCCACACCTCTTCCTTCGTTAAGGCCAGATAAAATCCTAAGAGTGTAGGTTCCACACCTCTTCCTGAGGTAAAGGCCAGATAAAATCCCAAGAGTGTTGGTTCCACACCTCTTCCTGAGGTAAAGGCCAGATAAAATCCTAAGAGTGTTGGTTCCACACCTCTTCCTGAGGTAAATGCCAGATAAAATCCTAAGAGTGTTGGTTCCACACCTCTTCCTGAGGTAAATGCCAGATAAAATCCTAAGAGTGTTGGTTCCACACCTCTTCCTGAGGTAAAGGCCAGATAAAATCCTAAGAGTGTTGGTTCCACACCTCTTCCTGAGGTAAAGGCCAGATACAATCCTAAGAGTGTTGGTTCCACACCTCTTCCTGAGGTAAAGGCCAGATAAAATCCTAAGAGTGTTGGTTCCACACCTCTTCCTGAGGTAAAGGCCAGATAAAATCCTAAGAGTGTTGGTTCCAAACCACTCTTGTCTTTCGTTACTTCACGTTCCTGTAGCTGGGATTCCCTGATAACTTCAGCTACAAAGATGCTCTGCGGTTTCCTCCATCTGGTTCAAAGAATGTTCTCCTGTGTAGCTACAGACAGCGTTGTCTGTACAAAATCAGAGACTATATTCTGGCTCATAAAATTTCCATGTGTGCCCTTGGTCTCCGAACTGGTATACTCCAAGATCACAACATTTGGAAATTTTTCCATGTCTGGGATTTCCTCTCTGGCCTCGCTTTCATGTGCTAAGGCCAGACGAGGTAGATCCTGTGGTGAACTTTTGTTAAGCAATCCATCACATTAGGTAAATTAATTGAACTTGTATCTAGTGTTCTTTCCCGAGTTCCAGCCTCAAAGATCACCAGTGGTTCCGGTTCTCCCCTCCTCCCTATCTCAATCAAATTTAATGCCCCCTTTTGCTCACCTGAGCAGAAGGAAATACGAGTGACATATAAAGCCTCTTTAAAAGATTTCCTCAGTCCTTCTTGCTTGCGAAAGCCACTCCTCGTTGACGTCCAATGGGTTTCCTGAGGTTTGTGTGCTGGCGAACCAGCTAAACCACTTTACCCGTGGTGCAAACACTTGTCCTATAGGTAACTCTTAATATGTAAATTATCTGAACTGATAACTAGTGATTCTTCCTGCGTTGCAGTATTGAAGATCACCAGGAATTCTTCCTCCCTCCTTATCTCAGTAAAATTTAATTCCACTTCGTGATTCGTTGAGCAGAAGGGAATATGAGCGTCGGCTAAGTCTTTGCGCTTGTGACCTCATTAAAGGTTGTCCTCAGGACCTCTTTCTCTCGAGATTCACTCCTCGTTAAAGTCAAGGCGTTTCTGAGGGTCCTGTACTGGAGAGCCAGTTAAACCACTGTTGTTGTGGTGTAAATAGTTTTCACGTTTGTGACTGTTTGAAGAACCTTTGGTACTGTTCTTCTTACCACTTTTCCGTGTAGGAATGGGCAGACTGAAAACCTGTAATTCCCGGTCTACTACCTTTTGTTCTGCGGTAGTTGGCATAGATGGCACCTTTACAATGGCAGGGTAAACATCCATATCTCTCACCTTATCTTTCGCTAGAGAGGTTACAATCTTCATGTTCACTGTTTCCATTTCCTTTTTCTTCATCTCTGCTTCTTCGGCTGTGCTGTGCTACTTTGCGAATAACTCAATCAATTTTTTCCGTCATCTTTTCTTCTTCCTTGTCCCACAATTCCAGCTGGGCTATAATATATGTTTCTAGCTGCTCTCCTGTTAGACCGCGCCTTATGTCGACCCTCTCGCGGACTCTAAGAAATCTGTGCGCGCAACCATGTTATCTTCTACAGCTTGAGAACGGGAGTCCATATTTGCTACAGTCTATATTCAGATATCAAACTCAGAGCTAAGCTAGAACCGCTGACAGCAAACACACAACCAATGGGTAGAGTTTCGCCTCAGCAATGAAAGACAACAGAAAAGTGATATTAAAGAATCTGGCGATAGCCACTCAGCCACCATGTCTGGCTACACGGGCACTCGGCCACCATGTCTGGCTACACGGGCTAATCGTAAAACTAAGGATAGAAATCGTTTACGAGAACCAAGCGATGACCGGGATTCTACAACCATGGTTAAGCTGCGAGAACAGAAAGTTAAAAGAGGTGTGGCCAAACAAGAACACTACGCAGGAAGACAAAGAAGAGCAATAAACCAACACAGAACTGGTGTCGTTAGCCGCGACACGCTGCAGGATTTACTGAGGAGGGGATCCGAGCACTTCTGAACTGAATGGTTCGATGTGCAATGAGGATGATCTGTCGACTAACTAACTAACTAACTAACTAACTAACTAACACACGGGAAGCGTGTAACATGCACAGACACATGGGACACACGAGTAACATGCACAGACACATGGGACGCACGTGTAACATGTACAGACACATGGGACACATGTGTAACATGCACAGACACATGGAACACACGAGTAACATGCACAGACACATGGGACTCACGTGTAACATGTACAGACACATGGGACACATGTGTAACATGCACAGACACATGGGACACACGTGTAACATGCACAGACACGTGTAACAAACATATGTGTAACATGCACAGACATGTGGGACACAGTGTAACACGCATAGACACATGGAACACATTGTAACACTCACAGACACATTGGACATACGTGTAACATGCACAGACACATGGGATACACGTGTAACATGCACAGACACATGGGACACACGTGTAACATGCACAGACACATGGGACACACGTGTAACATGCACATACACATGAGACATACATGTAACATGCACAGACACATGGGACACACGTGTAACATGCACAGACACATGGGACACACGTGTAACATGCACAGACACATTCTGAATGTCAGAATCTCCAATAAGGCTCTAGAGAGTTAATAAGAGTTAACACAAGTCTAGTAGGGAGACACCAGACAGAAGAGACACCAGCGCTATAAATAGCTTCACAAGTGGACACATTTGTGTCAACCAAGGGGGCAAGAAGTACAAGTGAGCGAGGGCTTCCCCAAGCCATTGGGAAGATTGGCCTTAGGAGTAACCGTGAAGTGCCCGGTTACTCAAGTTCATGAGCCAGCGTGCTTGGGACTCCATGCACGCAAGACTAGTTACTGCACGGAGGGGACAGCGTCCGTGCTTGACCACGCAATGTGTAGCGTGTGAAGAGACCCGACTGGAGACGGTAGAGAGTAGACGTGTTCTTGACAAATGCTATAGATTTCTAAGGCAATAGTTAAATATTAGGCTGTAGATGTAGATTGTGATTACTAGCATCATTTCTCACCACTTCATTACATTCATATTGTATAATGTTAATGAAGCATACCGCTCGCAGAGCTATTAAATTGCCAGCTCTAAATAAATTGCATTCCTTTTGCAAATGACACGAGTTGTTATTTCGTGCGGTGCAAAAGTAGGGGTGTCCTGAAAGACCTGTAGCAAGCAAGTTGCTGACAGGCAGGACCCCAATTGGTGTCAGAAACCACTGAACCAACGCCAGCAGTCAATTGCACGATTCAACATCATTGCTGTGTTAAAATATATGAAAGTAATGTAAATTTGTTTGCACATATGGCAGAAATAATTTTCTCTTGTGATTTATTACGATCATACCATGTGTGGAGCTTGAACCACAATGAAGCAAAAGTAAATTATAAATTGTGAAATTCTACGAAGATTAATTTGAAAGTGTGTTATTCTAGGGAAATTAATGAAAATGTATACAATCATCAGTAAATATTATCAAGCTAACCATCGTGTACATTTCATTTTGTGTGATACAGCCATCAATGTCACCATTCTTTACATTCAGTAAATAGATTAGCTACTGAACTGAAGCCTAGAACGAAGTTATACCAAACTAGTCAGAAAGTGAAGACAAGACGACATCGACTGTCATACGACGAATCATCTTACGTATCATAACAATCATTCAGACGATCATATCATTCATTCATTAATACCATTTATCATTATCTATCACATTTTTTCATTCATCATTCGCATGAAAGATAAATTTATATTTACAACATATGCGTGTGTCTAATTTTTGATGCTCTACTAAACAGAAGCATCCATTGTGTTATCAAGTCAATCATTTTGTGAGTGTGGAAGACAGCGGTGGAACATCCCAAGAACCGTATTTTCCAAAGAATTAGATGAGTATATTTTCAGAATATTTTGTTATGCTCTAAATTAATCATGCATCTTCTTTTTCAGTAAAGATGTATATTTACTAACACATTATTACAAACCATTGTGTGAATATTACTGTGACATCAATTTTGAAGGAACATAAAGCCATAAAATGGCGTCACTAAATGATTGTATCCAGGCAGGCACGGAAATGGGCCACACTGGAGAGAAATTAGAAAAGTGGGCGGATCAAAAGTATAAAAAAGAAATAGCTCGAATGGAAAAGAAGGCTGCTTTAGAGAGAGACGAAAGAGCATTAGAAAGGCAGCATCAAAAAGAAATGAAAGAGGTTGAGGAAGCTACCAAACAGAAACAGTTACACTTAGATCATGCCAACAAACAAGTAGAAGAAGTTACCAAGCAGAAACAATTAGAATTAGATCATGCCACGAAACAAAAGCAGATACAAGTAGACTCAGATACTAAATTAAAGATGAAGGAAATGGAGGTAGATTTTAACATACAGATAGCCTCTAGCAAACAAAAGAGCCAAGAAGAACAGAACAAGTTTAGTAAGTATAAAGGCCTTATCAAACCATACAGCGTAGGGGATTCAATTAGCGCATGGACTGAGAACATAGAATTCCAACTAAAGACGCAGAAAATACCTTTGGATGACTGGGCAATGATCTATTTGAGAAACCTCAGTGGGGAGCCGTTAAAAGTAATAGAATCCATACCTACAGAGCTAAGGAACAATTATCAGTACATACACGATAGGATCATGCAACACTTTCTTTTAGACGCCACTGGGTACCAAATTCAATTCTCACAAATTAAGCCAAAAGCAACTGAAACCTTCTTAGACTACATATCTAACGTGCAGAGCACATTTAAAAAGTGGACTAGAGCAGCGAAAGTGGGTAACAACTATGAAAAATTAGAAGATCTTATGGTAATGGACAAGGTGATATATACCGTCCCTACCCCTTTCGCGAAGTTTCTACAGCAGTCAGATATTCAATCCATTCAGCAATTAGAGAAACGGGGGTCAGCATATTTTTCATCTAATCGGGACATATTTAAATCTACAACACATGATACAGAAATCACTGCTTTTGCAAACAAAGTACCTGATAGATCTTACAATCAGAAAGATTACCGTAAGAAGGACAAACCATATCAGGAGCCACCTCGATGTGGATATTGTAGTCTTTTTCATCCTAGCTATTCTATGTGTGATAAAAAAAAACCCGCATATCCGTCACACTTAGAAGCAGTGTTAAAGAAGCAAGAAAGCAGAAGAACATCATTTGTTAAATGTTACTTTTGTTTCAGTTATGGCCACTATAGTAATAAATGTATTGGTAGACAACGAATGAAGGCAAATAATTCAGCACTCATCGATACATCATCAGACGATGAGAGTGACATTGATCCGGAACTTGTGAATGTGTTGCCAACGAATGAATGTGAGAGTGTAGCATTAGTAACAGACATATTAGACTTTAAGAAATGTGACGTATGCCACCAGTTTCATGCGGATGGTAAATTGAAATGTGGGCACGTAATACCATGTTCAAATGAAGATGCTAACGCAGCGAGTGCCTCCAGAGGTAAACTTAAGTTCTACGATGCACTGGTCAATGATCAACCATGCCAATGTTTAATTGATAGCGGGAGCACTCTACTGGGTTTAAGGAAAGAACTTGCTAGACCAGAAGATTACACGGGTGAATTTGTCAAATGCCGTACTTTCTCTGGAACCATTGAGAAATACCCACTGGCAAAAGCGCATATCAATACCCCGTTCCTTACCGGCACATTTACTTGCGCAATCCTGCAAGATCCATGCACGGATCTCATTTTAGGATGCCTAGATTCATTGAAACAATGTACAGACGACGACATAAGAGCCTGGAAACATACACACATGGCTAACGCTGTAACAAGGTCAAATACACAAACAGACTATACTGACTTACAAAATGAAATGCTACAGCTATTAGCACCAAGTGGTGCAGATACCAACACTACTCGACAGAAATTTATCGAGGCACAAAGCACCGACCAAACAATCGCACCTTATTTTAAATTGTTGGGTGAGCGAGCGAAAGTATCTAAAAATGCATCTTGGTACTTTAGAAAATTTAACGGAATTCTCATGCGTTATTACACAAATAATAACCATGAAATTCAGCAGACAGTGTTACTTGTAACATACCGACAAAATGTGCTAAAGATCGCACATGAGTCACCGTTTGCTGGACATTTGGCCTATGATAAAACGCGAGCCAGAGTTCTGTCACACTTTTACTGGCCTAAATTTTGTTCTGACATAAAATTTTTCTGCCGTTCGTGTACTATTTGTCAACATCTTGTACGAAAGGGAAAGCATGTGACGGCCGAAGTTCAACGGTCATTATTAGCATCTAGACCATTTGAGTGTGTAGCGGTCGATATTGTTGGACCCCTAAATCAGGTGTCAAGCAAAGGAAACCGATATATACTTACTCTCGTGGATCTATGCACCAGGTGGATCGAAGCTATTCCACTAAAATACATCACCTCCAAAGATGTGGCAAATGTATTTTTGCATATATTTTCTCGCTTTGGCTTCCCACGATCTATCTTATCAGATCGGGGAACGCAGTTTATTTCGGCTGCGACGCAAGCCTTAACAAAATTGTTAGGAGTAGAGCAGCATTTCTGTACCCCGTACCACCCAATGAGCAACGGGATCATAGAAAAAATTAACGGGGATCTCAAACACATGCTGGCTAAAGTAACAGCGGAGAACCCATCTGATTGGGACACACTATTGCCAGCAGTGCTATTTGCCCATAGAGAAATTCCGCACTCGAGTACGGGTTTCTCACCTTTTGAGTTAGTTTATGGGGCGAACCCTCGAGGACCCATAACCATTTATCATCAGCTAATTACTAGCTTACCAGACAATCCAACAGCAGTAACACCGTATGAGATGGTAACGGAGACACGCGATAGAATAATGAAAGCGTGTGTAATAGCAAAGGCATCTTTGGAGAGGAAAGGACAGATGTACCGCTACTATGCAAATAAGGGTGCTAAAACTATTCACCTTGAACCAAATCAGAAGGTTTTGCTTCTAATACCTGATAAACGTAATTTGTTACTAACATCGTGGCAAGGGCCATTCAACGTTGAACGTAAAATATCAGATGTGGATTATGAAATATCGATAAAAGGAAAATTAAAGATATTTCATATCAGCATGCTGAAACCATACTTCTCACGACAAGAACAACAGACAGACGAACAAAATGCACCAACACCAAGTAATCGGACGACAGACGTACACAACACAACTTCACTAGGTAGGGCGACACACGACAGCGACAACGCAAACACACTTAGCCAGGTAACAGCACACACAGCTAGTACCACAACAGTATTGAACGAGACAGACGAAGACGAGATGGAATTACCAGTCCCTACTGTAGACACGACTGCGACCATTGACAGCATAAAGATAGAAACCAAACTTACAGACGACCAACGACGACAAATAATAGAGCTAGTTTACGGAATACAGAGACATTTTCTCCGACATCCCAGGAAATACAGACAGAATAGAACATTCGATTATTCTGACTGACAACACACCAATCAAGTGTCGACCTTATTCTATCCCTCTAAACTATAGGTCGAACCTCGACAAAGAACTACTATCTCTCGAGTCGAGCGGAATTATTCAGAAATCTCAGTTAGAGTATTCTTTCCCGATTGTCCTTGTCGCCAAAAAGGACTCAACTATTCGACTCTGCGTCGATTATCGCCCTTTAAACAAAATAACCAAAATTGACGCTGAACCAATCCCAGCATGCGAGGATTTGATCTAGGACATGTCTACATCTCGCATATTTAGTAAGCTTGACCTTACAAAAGGTTATTGGCAAGTCCCGATGGAAGTAAATTCGATTCATTTAACAGCTTTCTACACTCCTTTAGGTCTATATGAGTAACGCTTTCTTCCTTTTGGCTTTCGTAACGCTCCAGCGACTTTCGTCCGTCTAACTAGGGATCTTCTCCATGGGATGACCAATATTTCTACATATATAGACGACATATGTATCCATACGGAAGACTGGACAACACACCTACTGAAATTACGACAAGTCTTCGACAGGTTGCGAGTATTTGGGCTCACAGTGAAGCCGACCAAAGTAGAATTGGGCATGGAACAAATTGACTTCCTAGGTCATACCATCTGCAGGGGCCAATTAAGAACAGATGACAGAATCGTCACCAAGATTCTGAATTTGACAATGCCAACGACCAAGAAACAGGTCCGAAGTTTACTGGGTCTGGTAAACTACTATAGTGAATTTATTCCAAATCTGGCGGAAATCACCAGTGTTTTTTCTAACATCTTAAAAGCTTCGGCTAAATTATCTGTACAAGATGCAGGATTAATTAGCGCGTTATCAAAATTGAAATACCTTTTTAGCGTTCCACCTATCCTTCGTTTGCCTAATCCAAAACTTACCTATTTTTTACGCACAGATGCGATTGCCATCTCCATATTTTGGGATACTAGGACAGTTCTACGAAGGGAAGTTTCACACAGTAATGTACGTAAGTCGGAAAATTAGCCCTGCTGAATCTAGATACTCAGCATCAGAATTGGAGGGCCTCATTTTGATCTATTGTGTTAAGAAATTTCATAGATTTTTGGCAGGAGCACAGTTTGTGATCGAAACCGATAATTCTCCGTTGTCTGTGATGCAGTCTGGAGTTCCCCACAATAACAGAGTCTACAGGAGGGCTTTGATTCTCCAAAATTACACATTTACCATCCAGCACTTAAAGGGAAGATTGAACACTGTTGCAGACAATTTGAGTCGACCGTCAACCATTGAAATACCTGATTTGCAGGAAAGGATCGACCACAGATCACCAGAAACAGTGACACTGTAAATGTTAGGTAACTCAGTGCCGTATGTGGTGATTAAGATACACTGTAAGTGCGTTATCATCGCCAAACATGTAAACTGTGTGAAAGTAACAGTGCTGTGAAAAGTGTAACGAACAGACGCAGAAGTAACATGCGCTGACACACACATAAGCTATATTAACGTTGAAGTGTTAGCTATGAACCTACAGAAGTTAGTAGGTGTCACGGAACGGCTGAGAATTCACCTAGCAAACTCCCAAAAATCCAATTCCCCCTTTTCAGTACTAGTAGAATTGCCGATCTAGTCGAAGGGAGACAACCGAGGTATTACTGTACCCCACGCAAGGGCGATTGGTGGCCCTTGACTTCTCGACTGTTCGGGTGACGAAAGCTCAACCCAACCATATCCGCTAACGCATGCGCACGAACCGTCTCGAAACAAAGAGAGGCTCAGTTGTGATCCGGCCGTGAAAGCAAGCCGTTGTGTTTGAACGACTGTGTTAATTCGTAAATGGGAGAGAGGAAGCCGGTGTCTTGCTGTTTATCAAAGAAAACTGACAGAACGTCCAGTGTTGGGACGGGAGCTCCTCAATTCTGAATACACAGTTTGTCGTAAGGTACGTGAAACATATTTAGATAAATAATGTGTGTCGCTACCGCGGTGAATCGAAGCGGTTCGACCACATGTCCCGCCCGGCGCACAAAGGTCAGTCAGGGGTGAAACTGTGGGCTTGTGTTTTAACTTAACACTGCAGGCGAGTTGAACCCGATGGATTGTAGGCCTGTTTTGCGTTAACATTGTACAAGTACGGGAATGCGTGTTATTGCCGCTACAAGTAGTTATAAACATTTCGGACAGGCCCAATAGTGTTAGTCGTCCGAGTTCACCCCTGGGCGGCCTTAGAACTCTAACGTAGTCGACACAAACGGACGTGGGCGAAGGCGTTGTAGAACATAGGTCGAGTGAGGTATCAGGGAACTCGGCCGAACCAGACGAAACCCATGCGATGGTCGCCGGACATGTCGAAGGTCATTCGAAGGACATTGCGGGTGTCTAAGTTCGAATTCTTTGGTGTGGCGACCACTGGCTTTGCTGAGCTTTCTGCTTACTCTTTATGTTATTGGTTGCCGTAACAGAACACCATCTTGATAGGCAGTTGGTTCCCGAGAGGTTGACACTGGAGAAACTGGGGGAATGCGACAGAGCTGGTCACAGCCAGCTGAACATCGTTCCAAATGCTCTGACCTTAACTAGGGGAGGAGGGAACGGGATGTGGACTTCCACTACAGGGGGATTTCCCTGTATAATCTATTACATTCCTGGATCAGAGCTAGAGCTCCAGGAGACCTGGTGTATAGTAGGTAATCCTAAAATCGAACCAGGGAGAGGGGGCTACCTCCGAGGGAGGGGAATTCGGTGGTCACCGGCTCTCCTTCAGAGCTATTCTGTCTCTAGGTACCTTTAACCTACTAACCTGGTATATTGTGTCCTTAGAAGTCTTTTTAGGACAGAAGGATTTCGCCGACACCATGACCAGATACACAGCCCTACCTTGGGCGGGTTCGAGACGGAGGACGGTTCAGCCAGCACTTGTTAGGACCCAGACCTAGTTCAGTTTTGGCAGTGGATCCTGGTCTGTGAGGCTGCCGGCCGGGTCATGGCGACACCGGCCTATGCTGAGTACACATAGGTAACGTGTACCTCTGGGGTAAGTCTGTGTCACGATATTCACACATGGTGTTATCTTTGGCAGGTTCTACTTTCTGAGAGACTTACGTGACGGGACCAGAGGAAGATGACTTTGTGAAGGCTGCTAAATGGCTGGTTTACCTATGTGACGTGAAGTGAGGCTTCTACACCACACCACGTGCCGGGAAGTCACTGCGCCACAGTCCAGTCCCGTCTAAACCGCTAAATGATCTTCAGTCAGTCCAACAGTATTATGATGGCTACACACGGGCGAGTATCGTGTCCTCTTGTCTGTGAAGTTTTGACATTATAACCCACTAGCCAAACGGGTAGAGAAGAACTACATTACCCTTTATTTCATGATGGCCTGGTGTTCCGAGAACAGTCTACCATGTTGGAATAGGGACACTTGTTACATTCCTTACCTGGTCACGCGCTACCAGTACTGACTTTGAGTGACAGAGTCAACTTGAACTGTGCCAACTTTCTGTGCATATAGGCCCAGTGATACCCATCCTGATCCCATTAGAGACCACCATCTGTTCCAGAACTTTGACATTGTTAAATGTGTGTTAACTGTTATGGTGGCTTCTTAGGAAGGTTGTCTAGCACAGGCCTTACCAGTGAAGCTTGAAGGACAGGCCTGCAGAACTTCTACAGGGATGTTAGTCCAGAGACATCACGTACCACCGCAACTTGGAGTCACCACATTGACGTGCTAGTCATTCCAGTTGAGACTACACCTCGGCAGAGACATTCCACGCTACGTGTGCAGATGAGTGACCTCTTTAACCTTGTGGTATCTTACCGAGTGTACAGTGATGAGTGAGACGGCCTGAGGCTAATCCAGATAGCCATTTCTTCTATCGCCTGGCGGTGGCCAGGATTCTCTCATGAACACTCCCCTTGTACATTATATCATATAGTCCAGGATTCTCTCATGAACAGTCCTCTTGTACATTATATCATATAGTCATTATGTGTAGACACCAGAGTCGTGTCATCTGTTCTGGATGAGAGGTGAGAAAGGTATTGTCCAGCGGTTGATAGTGAGAGAGACAGGAATCCAAGGGCTGGTGGGGTCTGTAGACTGAGATTTATGGTATTCCCAGAGTGCATCTATCCCGTTATTAAGATGTAATAGTATGCTTCCCTCACCCCAGGAAATACCACGACAGTAGGGAACTATATTTATACACTATCCATGAAGGAGAGCATAGAAGACTTTGCCGGAATGAACTATTATACATAGTTTACAAAGAACATTGCTCCATCTTCACACCGGAAAGGAGGACTTCAGTTAGTGTAATTAGATATAGAAATGTAACTGCTATATATATATATATATATATATATATATATATATAATTTTATTAACAGTACACATAACTTCATTTTTCTATGAATAATTGAATTGCAAAATGTTTAAATGCATATATAACTTTATTTATGTCATGTGGTAGTTACAAATCACCATCATTTAGTTAATAAACCATTTAAGGTAACACCAATAATAGAAATACAATTGTTAGATATGACATTAGTTTATCACCGCATAATCATAATCATTTATAAATTCATATAACTAACATATCATTTCGAAACTAACCCAACCATTTAGGAATTAACATCATCTTATTTACAAATAACACTTTAAGGTAGTTAACTCAATTCTCTTAAATGAAATTATTTAGTAGATTATTTCCCCTTGGGATAATTTAGGACAGCACACCAAATCATATTAGTCACTATTACAGGATCGGTGACAAACCATCCTCATAACCGTGTATATTTTGTATAGACATGACACGTGCAAACAAAACGCACAGTCATTTGGCGTGAATACTGTTATAATTCAGCCAATTATTTATTGTAAATATGTAATGTTCATTTATTTGATGCTATGAAACATATTTTAATGACGAGTGAATGTTTGAGCAAAAGGAGAGTATGAAAGCGAGTGAAAGATGTATGAAAGAGGTATAAATGATAGGAGAGAAAGTGAAAATTAGTAAACATGGAAAGAAAGAGAGTGAGAGAGAAAGGTAGCGGCAAATTTTTTTCACCGCTGAAAACGTCTTATTTTGACTTGTCTGTGTCATCTGTGTAACCAATGTGTTGTCAAGTTTTATGTGTGTTACTGCCATACTTTAATAGAGTTAGATAGGGAACGTACTTTGAGCTTCTTAAAGCGGAGTTGTGGTCATAAATAAGAATAACAAACAATTTTAACCACAATAAACCGATTTACGGCGCTCGAAGGAATACACACATTTAATACACTAACGCATACACACGTTAGCAAGTTAAGTACACTGTAGTTTATTAGTAAACACGCAAACAAACAGGAAAACAAACACATAAAAGTTGCACACATTATTTGGTTCAAAGAACAACAACTTAAATTCGGGGGACACAATGACTTCTTAAAAACCTTAATGTAACATTAAAAATAGCTTTTCACAAGCGGAAGCGAGAAGGTGAAAAGTAGAACTGTGTGTATATGAGTTAGAGGGGATATTAATGGGAACATGAACATATTTATGCTCATGTGTTGCACTCATAACAGAGTCAACTTGTATTTGGGTTGTCATTTCGGGCTATATGAGGACAGGTCGAGACAGAAGTCAAAGGGTGAAAGTCAAAAGACATAGGGTCAAACGACGGAAGCCAGGACATAAGTCATAAGACAACGGATCCGGTTCAAAACAATTCCCAAAGATATCTATAGAACCAACTATACTGATACATGGGCTACTCAATTAGCCGAGTGAAAAGATAGAACAGTGTGAGTAAAGGAAGAAGAGAGTTGTTCTATCCCCAAACGAGAGATTTATAACTTATTGGATATCTGACAAAAATTGGACATCCAATTTTTCTTTGTGACCATACGTGTTACAAACACGAGTTAAAGGGGAGTAACACTTCACAGAGAGGAGGGGAGCCTGTCAGAATCTCCAATAAGGCTCTAGAGAGTTAATAAGAGTTAACACAAGTCTAGTAGGGAGACACCAGACAGAAGAGACACCAGCGCTATAAATAGCTTCACAAGGGGACACATTTGTGTCAACCAAGGGGGCAAGAAGTACAAGTGAGCAAGGGCTTCCCCAAGCCATTGGGAAGCTTGGCCTTAGGAGTAACCGTAAAGTGCCCGGTTACTCAAGTTCATGAGCCAGCGTGCTTGGGACTTCATGCACGCAAGACTAGTTACTGCACGGAAGGGACAGCGTCCGTGCTTGACCACGCAATGTGTAGCGTGTGAAGAGACCCGACTGGAGACGGTAGAGAGTAGACGTATTCTTGACAAATGCTATAGGTTTCTAGGCAATAGTTAAATATTAGGCTGTAGATGTAGATTGTGATTACTAGCATCATTTTTCACCACATCATTACATTCATATTGTATAATGTTAATGAAGCATACCGCTCGCAGAGCTATTAAATTGTCAGTTCTAAATAAATTGCATTCCTTTTGCAAATGACACGAGTTGTTATTTCGTGCGGTGCAAAAGTAGGAGTGTCCTGAAAGACCTGTAGCAAGCAAGTTGCTGACACGTGTAACATGCACAGACACATGGGACACACGTGTAACATGCACAGACACATGGGATACACGTGTAACATACACAGACACATGGGACAAACGTGTAACATGCACAGACACATGGGACATACATGTAACATGCACAGACACATGAGACATACATGTAACATGCACAGACACAAGAGACACACATGTAACATGCACAGACACATGGGACACACGTGTAACATGCACAGACACATGGGACACACGTGTAACATACACAGACACATGGGATACACGTGTAACATGCACAGATACATGGGACACACGTGTAACATGCACAGACACATGGGATACACGTGTAACATACACAGACACATGGGACACACGTGTAACATGCACTGACACATGAGACATACATGCAACATGCACAGACACATGGAGCACACGTGTAACATGCACAGACACATGGAACAAACGTGTAACATGCACAGACACATGGGACATACATGTAACATGCACAGACACATGAGACATACGTGTAACATGCACAGACACATGAGACATACGTGTAACATGCACAGACACATGGGACACACATGTAACATGCACAGACACATGGAACACACGTGTAACATGCACAGACATATGGGAAATACATGCAACATGCACAGACACATGGGACACACATATAACATGCACAGACACATGAGACATACATGTAACATGCACAGACACATGAGACATACATGCAATATGCAAAGACAAATGGGATACACATGTAACATGCACAGACACATGAGACATACATTTAACATACACAGACACATGGAGCACACGTGTAATATGCACAGACACATGGGACACATGTGTAACATGCACAGACACATGAGAAATACATGCAACATGCACAGACACATGAGACACACATGTAACATGCACAGACACATGAGACACACATGTAACATGCACAGACACATGAGACATACATATAACATGCACAGACACATGAGACACACATGTAACATGCACAGACACATGAGACATACATGTAACATACACAGACACATGGGATGCACGTGCAACATGCACAGAAACATGAGACATACATGTAACATGCATAGACACATGAGACACACATGTAACATGCACGGACACATGAGACATACATGTAACATGCACAGACACATGGGACACACGTGTAACATGCACAGACACATGAGACACACATGTAACATGCACAGACACATGGGAAACACATGTAACATGCACAGACACATGAGACATACATGTAACATGCACAGAGACATGAGACATACATGTAACATGCACAGACACATGAGACATACATGTAACATGCACAGACACATGAGACATACATGCAACATGCACAGACACATGAGACATAAATGTAACATGCACAGGCACATGAGACATACATGTAACATGCACAGACACATGGGACACACATGTAACATGCACATACACATGAGACATACATGTAACATGCACAGACACATGAGATATACATGTAACATGCACAGACACATGAGACATACATGCAACATGCACAGACACATGAGACATACATGTAACATACACAGACACATAGGACACACGTGTAACATGCAAAGACACATGAGACATACATGAAACATGCACAGACACATGGGAACCACGTGTAACATGCACAGACACATGAGACATACATGCATCATGCACAGACACATGGGACACACATGTAACATGCACAGACACATGGGACACACGTGTCTCATGCACAGACACATGAGACATACATGTAACACGCACAGACACATGGAACACACGTGTAACATGCACAGACACATGTGACAAACATACGTGTAACATGCACAGACACATGGGACACACGTGTAACACGCACAGACACATGGGACACATTGTAACACGCACAGACACATTAGACACATGTGGAACATGCACAGACAGATGGGACACACGTGTAACATGCACAGACACATGGGACACATGTGTAACATGCATAGACACATGGGGCACACGTGTAACATGCACAGACACAAGGGACACATGTGTAACATGCACAGACACATTGATACATCGTAACACGCACAGACACATTGGACACACGTGGAACATGCACAGACACATGGGACACACGTGTGACATGCACAGACACATGTGACACATGTGTAACATGCATAGACACATGGGGCACACGTGTAACATGCACAGACACATGGGATACACGTGTAACATGCACAGACACATGGGATACACGTGTAGCATGCACAGACACATGGGATACACGTGTAACATGCACAGACACATGGGATACATGTGTAACATGCACAGACACATGAGACATACATGTAACATGCACAGACACATTGGACACACGTGTAACTTGCACAGACACATGAGATACACGTGTAACATGCACAGACACATGGGATACACGTGTAACATGCACAGACACATGGGACACACGTGCAACATGCACAGACACATGGGACACACGTGCAACATGCACAGACACATGAGACATACATGCAACATGCACAGACACAATGAGACACACATGTAACATGCACAGACACATGAGACACAGGTGCAACATGCACAGACACATGAGACACACGTGTAGCATGCACAGACACATGGGATACACGTGTAACATGCACAGACACATGGGATACATGTGTAACATGCACAGACACATGAGACATACATGTAACATGCACAGACACATTGGACACACGTGTAACTTGCACAGACACATGAGATACACGTGTAACATGCACAGACACATGGGATACACGTGTAACATGCACAGACACATGGGATACACGTGTAACATGCACATACACATGGGATACACGTGTAGCATGCACAGACACATGGGATACACGTGTAACATGCACAGACACATGGGATACATGTGTAACATGCACAGACACATGAGACATACATGTAACATGCACAGACACATTGGACACACGTGTAACTTGCACAGACACATGAGATACACGTGTAACATGCACAGACACATGGGATACACGTGTAACATGCACAGACACATGGGACACACGTGCAACATGCACAGACACATGAGACATACATGCAACATGCACAGACACAATGAGACACACATGTAACATGCACAGACACATGAGACACAGGTGCAACATGCACAGACACATGAGACACACGTGTAACATACACAGACACATGGAACACACATGTAACATACACAGACACATGGAACACACATGTAACATACACAGACACATGAGACACACGTGTAACATACACAGAGACATGGGACACACGTGTAACATGCACAGACACATAGGACAGATGGGACACACGTGTAACATACACAGACACATGGAACACACATGTAACATACACAGACACATGGGACACACGTGTAACATACACAGACACATGGGACACACGTGTACCATACACAGACACATGGAACACACGTGTAACATACACAGACACATTGGACATACATGTAACATACACAGACACATGAGACACACGTGTAACATACACAGACACATTGGACATACATGTAACATACACAGACACATTGGACATTTATGTAACATACACAGACACATGGGACACACGTGTAACATACACAGACACATAGGACAGATGGGACACACGTGTAACATACACAGACACATGAGACACACGTGTAACATACACAGACACATGGAACACACGTGTAACATACACAGACACATGGGACACACGTGTAACATACACAGACACATGGAACACACGTGTAACATACACAGACACATTGGACACACATGTAACATACACAGACACATGGGACACACGTGTAACATACACAGACACATTGGACATACATGTAACATACACAGACACATTGGACATTTATGTAACATACACAGACACATGGGACACACGTGTAACATACACAGACACATAGGACAGATGGGACACACGTGTAACATACACAAACACATGAGACACACGTGTAACATACACAGACACATGGAACACACGTGTAACATACACAGACACATGGGGCACACGTGTAACATACACAGACACATGGAACACACGTGTAACATACACAGACACATGGAACACACGTGTAACATACACAGACACATGAGACACACGTGTAACATACACAGACACATTGGACATACATGTAACATACACAGACACATGAGACACACGTGTAACATATACAGACACATGGGAAACACGTGTAACATGCACAGACACATGGGACACACGTGTAACATGCACAGACACATGGAACACAAATGCCACATAAACAGACACATAGGACAGATGGGACACACGTGTAACATACACAGACACATGAGACACACGTGTATCATGCACAGACACATGGGACACACGTGTAACATACACAGACACATGGGACACAAATGCCACATAAACAGACACATAGGACAGATGGGACACACGTGTAACATACACAGACACATGAGACACACGTGTAACATACACAGACACATGGGACACACGTGTAACATACACAGACACATGGGACACAAATGCCACATAAACAGACACATAGGACAGATGGAACACACGTGTAACATACACAGACACATGAGACACAAGTGTAACATACACAGACACATGGAACACACATGTAACATACACAGACACATGGAACACACATGTAACATACACAGACACATGGAACACACATGTAACATACACAGACACATGAGACACACGTGTAACATACACAGAGACATGGGACACACGTGTAACATGCACAGACACATAGGACAGATGGGACACAAGTGTAACATACACAGACACATGGAACACACATGTAACATACACAGACACACGGGACACACGTGTAACATACACAGACACATGGGACACACGTGTACCATACACAGACACATGGAACACACGAGTAACATACACAGACACATTGGACATACATGTAACATACACAGACACATGAGAAACACGTGTAACATACACAGACACATGGAACACACATGTAACATACACAGACACATGGGACACACGTGTAACATACACAGACACATTGGACATACATGTAACATACACAGACACATTGGACATACATGTAACATACACAGACACATGAGACACACGTGTAACATACACAGACACATGGAACACACATGTAACATACACAGACACATGGGACACACGTGTAACATACACAGACACATTGGACATACATGTAACATACACAGACACATTGGACATTTATGTAACATACACAGACACATGGAACACACGTGTAACATACACAGACACATGGGACACACGTGTAACATACACAGACACATAGGACACATGGGGCACACGTGTAACATGCACAGACACATGGGATACACGTGTAACATGCACAGACACATGGGATACACGTGTAGCATGCACAGACACATGGGATACACGTGTAACATGCACAGACACATGGGATACATGTGTAACATGCACAGACACATGAGACATACATGTAACATGCACAGACACATTGGACACACGTGTAACTTGCACAGACACATGGGATACACGTGTAACATGCACAGACACATGGGATACACGTGTAACATGCACAGACACATGGGACACACGTGCAACATGCACAGACACATGAGACATACATGCAACATGCACAGACACAATGAGACACACATGTAACATGCACAGACACATGAGACACAGGTGCAACATGCACAGACACATGAGACACACGTGTAACATACACAGACACATGGAACACACATGTAACATACACAGACACATGGAACACACATGTAACATACACAGACACATGAGACACACGTGTAACATACACAGAGACATGGGACACACGTGTAACATGCACAGACACATAGGACAGATGGGACACACGTGTAACATACACAGACACATGGAACACACATGTAACATACACAGACACATGGGACACACGTGTAACATACACAGACACATGGGACACACGTGTACCATACACAGACACATGGAACACACGTGTAACATACACAGACACATTGGACATACATGTAACATACACAGACACATGAGACACACGTGTAACATACACAGACACATGGAACACACATGTAACATACACAGACACATGGGACACACGTGTAACATACACAGACACATTGGACATACATGTAACATACACAGACACATTGGACATTTATGTAACATACACAGACACATGGAACACACGTGTAACATACACAGACACATGGGACACACGTGTAACATACACAGACACATAGGACAGATGGGACACACGTGTAACATACACAGACACATGAGACACACGAGTAACATACACAGACACATGGAACACACGTGTAACATACACAGACACATGAGACACACGTGTATCATGCACAGACACATGGGACACACGTGTAACATACACAGACACATGGGACACAAATGCCACATAAACAGACACATAGGACAGATGGGACACACGTGTAACATACACAGACACATGAGACACACGTGTAACATACACAGACACATGGGACACACGTGTAACATACACAGACACATGGGACACAAATGCCACATAAACAGACACATAGGACAGATGGAACACACGTGTAACATACACAGACACATGAGACACAAGTGTAACATACACAGACACATGGAACACACATGTAACATACACAGACACATGGAACACACATGTAACATACACAGACACATGGAACACACATGTAACATACACAGACACATGAGACACACGTGTAACATACACAGAGACATGGGACACACGTGTAACATGCACAGACACATAGGACAGATGGGACACACGTGTAACATACACAGACACATGGAACACACATGTAACATACACAGACACATGGGACACACGTGTAACATACACAGACACATGGGACACACTTGTACCATACACAGACACATGGAACACACGTGTAACATACACAGACACATTGGACATACATGTAACATACACAGACACATGAGACACACGTGTAACATACACAGACACATGGAACACACATGTAACATACACAGACACATGGGACACACGTGTAACATACACAGACACATTGGACATACATGTAACATACACAGACACATGGACATTTATGTAACATACACAGACACATGGAACACACGTGTAACATTACACAGACACATGGGACACACGTGTAACATACACAGACACATAGGACAGATGGGACACACGTGTAACATACACAGACACATGAGACACACGTGTAACATACACAGACACATGGAACACACGTGTAACATACACCGACACATGAGACACACGTGTAACATACACAGACACATGGGACACACGTGTAACATACACAGAACCATGAGACACACGTGTAACATACACAGACACATGGAACACACGTGTAACATACACAGACACATGGGACACACGTGTAACATACACAGACACATGGAACACACGTGTAACATACACAGACACATGAGACACACGTGTAACATACACAGACACATTGGACATACATGTAACATACACAGACACATGAGACACACGTGTAACATATACAGACACATGGGAAACACGTGTAACATGCACAGACACATGGGCACACGTGTAACATGCACAGACACATGGAACACAAATGCCACATAAACAGACACATAGGACAGATGGGACACACGTTTAACATACACAGACACATGAGACACACGTGTAACATACACAGACACATGGGACACACGTGTAACATACACAGACACATGGGACACAAATGCCACATAAACAGACACATAGGACAGATGGAACACACGTGTAACATACACAGACACATGAGACACACGTGTAACATACACAGACACATGGAACACACGTGTAACATACACAGACTCATGGAACACACGTGTAACATACACAGACACATGAGACACACGTGTAACATACACAGACACATGAGACACACGTGTAACATACACAGACACATGGAACACACGTGTAACATACACAGACACATGAGACACACGTGTAACATACACAGACACATGGGACACACGTGTAACATACACAGACACATGGGACACACGTGTAACATACACAGACACATGAGACACACGTGTAACATACACAGACACATGGAAAACACGTGTAACATTCACAGACACATGAGACACACGTGTAACATACACAGACACATGAGACACACGTGTAACATACACAGACACATGGGACACACGTGTAACATACACAGACACATGAGACACACGTGTAACATACACAGACACATGGAACACACGTGTAACATACACAGACACATGGGACACACGTGTAACATACACAGACACATGAGACACACGTGTAACATGCACAGACACATGGGACACACGTGTAACATACACAGACACATGAGACACACGTGTAACATACACAGACACATGGGACACACGTGTAACATACACAGACACATGGAACACACGTGTAACATACACAGACACATGAGACACACATGTAACATACACAGACACATGAGACACACGTGTAACATACACAGACACATGGAACACACGTGTAACATACACAGACACATGAGACACACATGTAACATATACAGACACATGGAACACACATGTAACATACACAGACACATCAGACACACGTGTAACATACACAGACACATGGAACACACGTGTAACATACACAGACACATGGGACACACGTGTAACATACACAGACACATGAGACACACATGTAACATACACAGACACATGGAACACACGTGTAACATACACAGACACATGGAACACACGTGTAACATACACAGACACATGGAACACACATGTAACATACACAGACACATGGAACACACATGTAACATACACAGACACATGAGACACACATGTAACATACACAGACACATGGAACACACATGTAACATACACAGACACATGAGACACACGTGTAACATACACAGACACATGGGACACAAGTGTAACGTACACAGACACATGAGACACACGTGTAACATACACAGACACATGAGACACACATGTAACACACACACACACATGAGACACACGTGTAACATACACAGACACATGGGACACACGTGTAACATACACAGACACATGAGACACACGTGTAACATACACAGACACATGAGACACACGTGTAACATACACAGACACATGAGACACACGTGTAACATACACAGCCACATGGAACACACGTGTAACATACACAGACACATGAGTCACACGTGTAACATACACAGACACATGAGACACACGTGTAACATGCACAGACACATGGGACACACGTGTAACATACACAGACACATGAGACACATGTGTAACATACACAGACACATGGGACACACGTGTAACATACACAGACACATGAGACACACGTGTAACATGCACAGACACATGGGACACACGTGTAACATACGCAGACACATGAGACACATGTGTAACATACACAGACACATGGGACACACGTGTAACATACACAGACACATGGGACACACGTGTAACATACACAGACACATGAGACAGACGTGTAACATACACAGACACATGAGACACACATTTAACATACACAGACACATGGGACACACGTGTAACATACACAGACACATGAGACACACGTGTAACATACACAGACACATGAGACACACGTGTAACATACACAGACACATGGAACACAAATGCCACATAAACAGACACATAGGACAGATGGAACACACGTGTAACATGCACCAGACGATTGCCTGCACGAGGTGGGTGCAAGGACGGAGAGGAACTATTAGAAAAAACATGAGAGCAATGCACTGACACAAGGAAGTGGACGAAGGCGGCGTAGAACTGCTCCATGTTTGAAATCACAGGAAAGAAAAATAACAAGGGAAACAAATGACAAACCTGCATGATGGATCTGTGAACAGCTCAATACTCAAGTCAGCCCATGAAACTGCATAGAAGGTTCTTGTGTTGTGGGGGAGAATGGAATGAAAAGCAATCCATTAAATGAGATCAGCGAGAGCTCAAATATGAGGCAATACAACAGTGACAGAATGGTGCGTCCGGGGGGGGGGGGGGTGATATCATGTCAAACCTGCCGGACAACAAATCCAACAGTAGCACGTGCCTCAGACCTGATTACCGACAGCTATTGTCTCCATGCTGGCAAATCTGCTTCAATAGATTAGGAAGAGCACCGGATAATTAACCCCGTGGGTTACGAATAGACGGTATGATTTAGAATTGTCATGAACAAAATTCATAACAAAATAAGGACTGAAATATGAGAGCAACAATGTAGATTCGTCCGGAAAACAGACACAAACAATGTCCCGGAAAACAGACACAAACAATGTCACACAATTCTAGAACAGTCATTGATCAGGCCATTGAAATGAATATACATTTGAAATGTGTGCTTTATACATTTCCCCCAAGCACTGGATTCATTAAATCATATGGGAATACTCACAATGCTGGAGGCCATAGACATAGATGAGGCATACACAGTTTACACCACAAGTGTACAGCAGCAGAATTGTTGGTCAGACAGTCATACACGGGTTACAACACAAGTGTACAGACAGCAGACAGCAGACAGTATCTGTACGTATTGTTGGTCAGACAGTCATACACGGGTTACAACACAAGTGTACAGACAGCAGACAGCAGACAGTATCTGTACGTATTGTTGGTCAGACAGTCATACACGGGTTACAACACAAGTGTACAGACAGCAGACAGCATCTGTATGTATTGTTGGTCAGACAGTCATACACGGGTTACAACACAAGTCTACAGACAGCAGACAGCATCTGTATGTATTGTTGGTCAGACAGTCATACACGGGTTACAACACAAGTCTACAGACAGCAGACAGCATCTGTATGTATTGTTGGTCAGACAGTCATGTACGCGTTACAACACAAGTGTACAGACAGCAGACAAAGGCTAGTGGAGTCACCCATACATAAATCGACGGAAGACAGGGGGAAATCATTGCTTATTTGCCCAAGATCATTCTTATAGCAGTGGCGAATATAAAGCAGAAATATGCATACACTGTCTACCAACAATCGATTATTTCAGTAATTGAGTGTGTTCACAACTCTAACTGTTGACCACACTGTATTTATATTCACAACTCTAAGTGGTACCTATATTGACTGTATGTTCACAACTCTAAGTGGTGCCTATATTGACTGTATGTTCACAACTCTAACTGGTGCCTATATTGACTGTATGTTCACAACTCTAACTGGTGCCTATATTGACTGCATGTTCACAACTTAAGTGTTGCCTATATTGACTGCATGTTTACAACTCTAACTGTTGACCCCACTGTATTTATATTCACATCTCTAACTGCTGATCATTTCGTATTTATATTCACAACACTAACTGTTGCCTACGTTTATTTACATTCACAACTCTAACTGTTGCCTACGTGTATTTATATTCACAAATCTAACTGTTGATCGCATAATATTTATATTCACAACTGTAACTCTTGACCAAGTTGTAATTATATTCACAACTGTAACTGTTGGTTTACGGCACTGTGGATCATAAGAGGCAGGACTGGTTTGCGGCAAACAGCGAGACTCTGCAGCCCTTGATTGATAAGAAGAAGATAGCTCTCTTAAGAAACAAGGAAAGACCAACGCGTAACACTCTGAGTGAGCTAAGGCAAGCTAGGAAGGATGTGCAAAAAGCTGCCAGGCAGTGTGCAAATGATTATTGGATCAAGTTATGTGAGTCCATTCAAATCGCAAGTGATAAGGGAAACATAAGAAGCATGTATGAAGGAATAAAGAAAGCTTGTGGTCCAGTGATCAAAAGAAGTGCACCACTGAAAACCTTGACTGGAGAAATCATCACTGATAGGAAACAGCAGATGGACAGATGGGTTGAAAACTATTTGGAGCTTTACTCAAGTGAGACCAAGCTAGCGGATGATGCCCTCAACGCCATAGAGGCTCTACCAACTCTTGACCACCTGGACACACTTCCCACCATAACAGAAGTTTAGTGTGCTATAAATGAACTTGCATCTGGCAAGGCTCCAGGTAAGAATGGGATTCCAATAGAGGTTATAAGGAGTGGGCAAGACACACTCACTCTACAGATCCACCAGCTAATAGAGCTATGCTGGCGAGAAGGACAAGTCCCACAGGATTTCAAAGATTCAAGCATCATAACACTGTACAAGAACAAGGGCGACCGGAGCGACTGCAACAACTATAGGCGTATCTCGTTTAGTTTAGTTTAGTTTAGTAGATGGATCAACATCACGGCACACGGGTGCAACCCATAAGTGCTCCATTCTCCTCCTAACTCAAACTTGAGTCTGGAGAAACTCAGCTCAGTGCACGAACTCCGTAGCACCGACGAGGATCCTGAAATACTTTGGGTAGATTTTTAACTCGAAATTTTGCCCGGGCAGCGCCGTTAGGCTACTCTTTTTCGATTTCCAACTGCCAAGGGATTTTTTACGTGCGCAACAATACACACGGGCGTCCGATCTCACTACCCAGAGACCAGGGGAAATTTATTACTAGAAGTCCACGAGAAAAAATCCCGGCATCACCGGAGCTTGAACCCGGGACCTCCAGCACTCGAGGCGGACACCATACCTCGAGACCACGCAGCCCCCCCCCCCCCCCCCCCCCCCCCCCCCCCCCCCCGAGGTGTATCTCACTTCTGTGCATTGTTGGAAAAGTATTTGCCAGAATTGTTCTGCGCAGACTTCAAGTCCTAGGAGATCAAGTCTACCCCGAATCACAGTGTGGCTTTCGACAGAACCGGTCTACCATTGATATGATATTCTCATTGCGACAAATGCAAGAAAAATGCCGTGAACAGAATCAACCACTGTTTATTGCCTTCATCGACCTCAAAAAGGCATTTGATTTGATCAGTCGTGAGGGTCTGATCAAAGCACTAAAGAAGATTGGCTGCCCACCAACTCTTCTGTCCATTGTGGAATCGTTCCACACAGGCATGAAGGGTATAATCAAGTTTGATGGTGCAACTTCTGAAGAATTTGAAATCAAGAATGGAGTTAAGCAAGGTTGTGTACTAGCTCCCACCCTCTTTGGAATATACTTTTCACTTCTACTGAAATATGCCTTTCGTGATCAGGATGGTGGTATATACATTCACTCACGCTCAGATGGCGGCCTCTACAATGCTCAGAGATTGAAGGCCAAGACCAAAATTAGGAGGGTAGTGATCAGAGAGTTGCTTTTTGCAGATGATGCTGCAGTTACGACCCACTCTGATGAAGAATTGCAATGTCTACTATCTGCATTCTCCAATGCTTGTTCTGAATTTGGTTTAACAATTAGCAAAAAGAAGACACAGATTATGTCACAAGGTGCACATGGGTACCATCAATCTTTATTGACGACGCCGAACTAGAGATAGTAGACCATTTTACATATCTAGGATCAGTGGTAAATAGCAAATTATCCCTAGATCAGGAAATCAACATCCGGATTGGTAAGGCAGCAACAACAATGAACAGGTTAAGAAAAAGAGTCTGGGAGAACAGGAAGCTTACTGCCAAAACAAAAGTCCTTGTCTATCAAGCCTGTGTCCTTAGTACTCTTCTTTATGGCAGTGAAACCTGGACAACTTACTCACACCAAGAGAAACGTTTAAACAGCTTTCATATGCGGTGTCTGCGAAGAATTCTTGGTATTAAGTGGCAAGACAAAATCACAAATACTGAAGTATTGGAAAGATCAGGTTGTGTGACGGTTTATTCCATGCTCAGTCTTCGTAGACTTAGATGGATAGGACATATTAGGAGGATGGATGATGGTAGAATACCAAAGGACATCTTTTTTGGTGAATTACAGATGGGTAGGAGATCTCAAGGTCGGTCTCTACTACGATACTAAGATGTGTGTAAGCGGGACATGATTGATACAGGCATTGATAATGCACATTGGGAGCAAGTCGCCGCTGAACGTGTTGCATGGAGGGCAAATATCAGAAATGGAATAAAGACAAAGAAGAACATGATTGCAGATAAGTCACACACCGAGCGTGTGAGACGTAAGATGGTGCATTATGGTGGAAATGACCACGTGTTCACATGCACCCACTGTGAACGGACTTTTACAGCGCAAATTGGCCTTATCAGTCACATTCGCTACCGCCATAGGTAAAAGTTATGCCTTTTTAAAGCACAAACTATCGTCTGTCAAGACGGCAAGGTGCCAATGTAACTGTTTGACCAAGTTGTAATTATATTCACAACTCTAACTGTTGACCAAGTTGTAATTATATTCACAACTCTAACTGTTGACCAAGTTGTAATTATATTCAAAACTCTAACTGTTGACCAAGTTGTAATTATATTCACAACTCTAACTGTTGACCAAGTTGTAATTATATTCACAACTCTAACTGTTAACCAAGTTGTAATTATATTCACAACTCTAACTGTTAACCAAGTTGTAATTATATTCACAACTGTAACTGTTGACCAAGTTGTAATTATATTCACAACTCTAACTGTTAACCAAGTTGTAATTATATTCACAACTCTAACTGTTAACCAAGTTGTAATTATATTCACAACTCTAACTGTTGGTCACGTTGTAATTATATTCACAACTCTAACTGTTAACCAAGTTGTAATTATATTCACAACTGTAACTGTTGATCTCATTACATTTATATTCACAACTGTTACTGTTGACAATGTTGTAATTACCTTCACAACTTTAACTGTTGACCACGTTGTCTGTTCACAGAAGGACTGTCACGTGATCTCCAGCAAGACCTGCCTGGCTGACCTGGACTGCTCCTGTTCTGGTTTCTACCTGTGTGCTGACGGGCGCTGTCAACTTCTCAGCGGTAAGTAGCCATTCTGTGTCACACTCGGGCGGTCGGATGTGTGACGCGTTTGTGTAGCGTGTGGATTAAATGTGTTTATACAATTTATGACTGAGCATACAAACAGCGGATCTAGAACAGCTATCAATCGTTAACTAAACTTTAACCTCTATTACATGTTGAATACGTGAAACTATTACAATAACAAGGACATCAACAAGCTACAATTTCTTCAGTCACAATCCCAACTATACAGCAACAGCAACGACTACAGAAACAGCCATACAACAACAGCAACGACTACAGAAACAGCCGCATAACAACAGCAATGACTACAGCAACAGCAACGACTACAGAAACAGCCGCACAACAACAGCAATGACTACAGAAACAGCCGCACAATAACAGCAATGACTACAGAAATAGCCGCACAACAACAGCAATGACTACAGAAACAGCCGCACAACAACAGCAATGACTACAGAAACAGCCGCACAACAACAGCAATAACTACAGAAACAGCCGCACAACAACAGCAATGACTACAGAAACAGCGACACATTAACAACTATGACTACAGAAACAGCGACACATTAACAACTATGACTTCAGTAACAGCCACACATTAACAACTATAACCACATTAACAGCCACACAAAAACAGTTATGACTACAGAAACAGCCACACAAGAACAGCAATGACTACAGAAACAGGCCCACAACATTAGCTATGACTACTCAAACAGTCACACAACAACAGCCATGACTACAGAAACAGCCACACAAGAATAGCAATGACTACAGAAACAGGCCCACAACATTAGCTATGACTACTCAAACAGTCACACAACAACAGCCATGACTACAGAAACAGCCGCAAAAAAAACAACGATGACGACAGAAACGGCCGCACAACAACAACAATGACTACATAAACAGCCGCACACCAACCATGACAACATAAACAGCCTCACAACAACAATTACTACAGAAACAGCTGCACAACGACAACAATGTCTACAGAAACAGCCACACGACATCAACCAAGACAACAGAATCAGTCGCACAACAGCCGCTGTAGTCATGGCTGATGTTGTGTGGCTGTTTCTGTAGTCATGGCTGATGTTGTGTGGCTGTTTCTGTAGTCATGGCTGATGTTGTGTGGCTGTTTCTGTAGTCATGGCTGATGTTGTGTGGCTGTTTCTGTAGTCATGGCTGATGTTGTGTGGCTGTTTCTGTAGTCATGGCTGATGTTGTGTGGCTGTTTCTGTAGTCATAGTTGTGGAACTACAACTACTGCAACTAGCACCGTGATGACAACAAGACAACTGTAGCACATTTATTTATAACGGATACAGGTGGCATATGTCAACGAGACAGACAGACAGACAGACAGACAGGCAGGCAGGCAGGCAGGCAGACAGACAGACAGACAGACAGACAGGCAGACAGACAGACAAACAGACAGACAGGCAGGCAGGCAGGCAGACAGACAGACAGACAGACAGGCAGGCAGGCAGGCAGGCAAGCAGGCAGACAGACAGACAGGCAGGCAGACAGACAGGCAGTCAGGCAGGCAGGCAGGCAGACAGACAGACAGACAGGCAGACAGGCAGGCAGACAGACAGGCAGACAGGCAGGCAGGCAGACAGACAGACAGACAGACAGACAGACAGACAGACAGACAGACAGACAGGCAGGCAGGCAGGCAGGCAGGCAGAAAGAAAGAAAGAAAGAAAGAAAGAAAGAAAGAAAGAAAGAAAGAAAGAATTATAAACAATAAGCTGAAGTTGCCGACAGACAGACAACCAATAAGAAGAAGGAAGACTGACAGTAAGTGAGTAATGCCACCATCAGATGTCCCCGCACAAATGACGTGTGGGAGTCCCAAAGTGCTGTACTTTTGCTCACATTTAGGCGCGGTTTTTTGCCGAGTGTTTAAGCGACATAAAACGACATCAGTCGACCTCTATTAGACCTGGTCGCGGTGCGGCAGCGCATTTCCTGGCCCAGAAAACAATCAGACGTGGCCACTGTTATCTCATTACCTGCCTCCCTGGCTCCAGCTGTGGCAGGCGGAGACAGACCCCAGCTGTAGATGAGAGAGATGGGGTGGGGGGGGGGGGGCAGGCCAGAGGTAGTTGTGACTGTATTTCTGGTGCTCATATTGATACCTTAGTGTCACCTTGCTCATTATATGTCTGCCGTCTCCATCTCTCTCTCTCTGCCTCCACTCTCCCTCTCTCTGCATTTCTCTCCCTCTCTCTCCCTCTCTATCCCTCTCCCTATCTCTCCATCTCTCTTCCTGGGATGTGTGTGCGGGGATGTGTGTGTGTGTTTGAGGGGGGGAGATGTGTGTGGGTGGGGAATGTATGTGTGTGTGGTAGGGGATGTGTGTATGGGTGGGTGGGAAGGTGTATGGGTGGGTGGAGGGATGTGTGTATGGATGGGGCGTGTGTGGTGATGAATATGTGGGAGGGGGATGTGTGTTTGGGTTGTTGTGTTTGTGTGGGTGTTGGTGGTAGTGGTATGTGTTGGTGTTGGCGGGTGGGGGATGTGTGTGTGGGTGGGTGTGTTGGGACGTGTGTAGAGGGAGTGGAGGATGTGTGTATGCGTGGGAAATGTGTGTGGGTGGGGGATGTGTGTGTGTGTGTGGGGATGTATGTGTGGTTGGTGAGGTGTGTGGGTGGATGTGAAATGTGTTGGTGGGTGGGAAAATGTGTGTGTGGGGATGAGTGTGTGGATGGGAAGATGGGTGGATGTGGGTGGGTGATGTGTGAGTGGGTGAGGGATGTGTGTGTGTGTGTGGGTTGGTTGGTGCGGAATGTGTGTGTGGGAGGAGTATGTGTGTGTGGTTGGGGGTGTGTTAGTGGGTGGGAGGAGCATGTGTGTGTGTGGGCGAGTTTGTGTTGGTTGGGGTATGTGTGAGTGGAGATGTGTGTGAGGGATATTTGTGTGGGTGGGTGCGAGATGTCTGGGTTGATGAGGGGATATGTGAGTGGGTGGAGGGATGTGTTGTGGCTGGGAGATGGGTATGGATGAGTTATGTATGAGTGGGTGATGGATGTGTGTGTGGGTTGGTGAGGGATGTCTGTGGTGGAGGGTGGATGTGCCACATAACATGATAATATGCATTGTTTATGCTTACAACATTCATTTGACAATGTTTTTTTTTCCTATGTGAATGTATCATGTTAGACATGTCAACATGGTAGATATGCTTGCAGATCTACAAATTGATTGGAAAGACATTAGACTTATAAAAAACATATATTGAAAACAACAAGCTGCCATAAGGATTGATAATGAAGTGGGACAATATCGACCTATTAAGAGAGGTGTTAGGCAGGGGTGTGTGATGTCTCCAGATCTTTTTTTCCCTATACAGTGAAAATATTTTCAGGAATGTAGAAGATATAAATGGAATCAGCATTGGAGGACGAAACATCAATAACATTAGACATGCAGATGATACAGTATTGATTGCAGACAATGCGCAGGATCTGCAACAATTAGTAGACGCAGTTGTTGTACACAGTGAGCAGCTGGGGTTGGAATTAAATTGTAAGAAGACACAGGTTATGGTCGTCACTAGGAAGAACGAAGTACCACAATGTAATATACAAGTAAATGGGAATATTCTTCAACAAGTGAATCGATACAATTATCTCGGAACAATCATAACATCTGATGGGAGATGCCTTGAAGAGATTAGAACAAGAATCGCCATGGCGAAAGTAGCCTTTAGCAAGATGAAAAACATTCTGACCAATAAAGAGATATCAATTGAAACGAGAAAAAGAGTGTTGAGGGGATACATAGAGCCTGTTCTTTTGCATGGATGTGAAACTTGGACAATGTGCAGTCAAGCTGAAAAACATGTGATGGCTGCAGAAATGTGGTTTCTGAGGAAAATGCAAAGAATACCATGGACAGACAGAAAAACCAATGACCAAGTACTACAGGAGACAAATGAAAATCGTAGATTGATTAGAGAAATTAGACGTAGACAGTCAAAATGTTTTGGACATGTTATGAGAAGAAATGGATTGGAGAACTTAGTGACAACTGGCAAGATCGAAGGGAACAGACCAAGAGGAAGACCGAGAGGAAAATACCTGGATGGCTTGGCCACATGGCATGGTCGAGACAGGAACACTTAGCTGATCTACGACTCTGGTGATCGAGTGAAATGACGAGTCATGACCACCCACGCTTTACAGCATGGCACATGATTGATTGAATGTATCATGCACTGTTGATGATCGAAAGATGAGTGATTGGAAAGGCTGAATGTTAGACGGGCCTACGTACCCACTTTGTAACCCTTTTAAAATAAAGTTAAATTCAATTCAATTCAGTTCTCTCGCCCTCTCTCCTCTCTGTGCCTCCCATCTCTCCCTCTCTTCGCATCTCTGCCTCTCTATCCCTCTCTCTCCCTCGTCTTTATCTCTCTCTCCTTCTTTCTGCCTCCATCTCCCCCTGTCTCTCCATCTTTGTCTCTCTTTCCCTCTCCTTTCTATCCATCCCTCTCTCTCTCCCTACATTCTGTCTCCCTCTCTTTACCTCTCTCTCTCTCACTCTCTCTCTCTCTCTCTCTCTCTCTCTCTCTCTCTCTCTCTCTCTCTCTCTCTCTCTCTCTCTCTCTGCCTCTCTGTCTAACCTCCACGCCATCCAGCAGGAGTCAAGAGGTAGAACCCAGACTGCAACTGTGGCAGACACGTGACATCATCGTCACACTGCCGTCCATCTGATTGTGTCCCCTGACTGGCAGGTATTGGAATGTGGCCACAGTTGTCCTCTCCTGTCCACATATTGTCCGTGCACGCTCCAGGCTGTTTGTCGCTGTTGTATGCCAGCGGTAGACACACACACACACACACACGCACACGCACACACACGAAGCGCGCCCACGAGTGCTGACACAGCGAGGGTAATGTGTGCACAGGTTGTCCAGGCCGTGTAGAGAGATTCCAAGCTGTCCTCCATTAGTGCGTGTTGACAGCCATCGCCTGCCATCTTTGTTGGCCGTATCTACAGCGCACATCTCATATCCGGCCTCTCTGCTGCATGTCGGCCATCTTGGAGGTTTCTGTACCACGCCCACACCACCGCCACTAACTACCCCCCCCCCCCCCCCCCCCCCCCCCTTTTCCGTATCATGGCAAGAAATATCGCAACATCTGCAATGCAAGCCTTCCATCCTACACTGGAGCTTGGTGGAAGTTGAGATGTTTACCGCCATGGAATGGTAATCTGACCTCCTTCACTTGAGAGTGACGTCAGTGTCGAAGTCTTCCACGGCCTCAGTGAGTGACAGTGAGAGTGAGCCTAATACCTGCGAGCTGAATCACACAGAGCTCAAGTAAGTACCCATCAGTAAATCTTCAGCACAAGCCTCTACTGTGAATACTGGAGCACCCCAAACTGATGGTCGTCACTGGGGGGACAGAAATACTGGAGCACCCCAAGCTGATGGTCGTCACTGGTTCTATATGACATTTCAGCACTCTCTTTCTTACATTCAGCGATAATGACTTATTGCACAAGATACTCTTCATTTTCTGAAATCCTGCGTTTGCTTGTCATATTCTGCTCTTAATCTCAGTTGTACATCTTCCGTCTGATGTTATAAATGCCCATAAGTATCTAAAATTATCCACTTGGTTAAGAATTTTCCTTCTATTTCTATGTTACATTTTGGTGTCATCATTTTCTTTGATATTACCATTGTTGCTGATTTTTTTTTTAAAATATATATATTCAAGGTGATTCCTTTCTTTGCACTCTCTGTTACTACAATGTCCAACAATTGTTGTAGGTCTGCTGAATTATCCGCCACCAATAAATACTGTATCATCTGCATACGGTATATTATTTATATTATAACCTCCAACTAGTATTCCTGGAATCTCTTTGATCTCTCTCATTATTACTTCGCTATATAGGGAGACGAGATCCGGTGACAAGACACATCCCTGTCTTACTTATAGCTTTATCTTTTCATATCTACCCTCTGTATCTCCCATTTTAATTACTGTTACTTGGTTCCAGTAAATATTTTTTTTTATTATTCTTACATGGTTCCCATCAATGTTGATATCTTCCAATATTTTAATCAGCTCATCATGTTTTACTTTATCAAATGCCTTAGTATAATCTATGAAGCACAAAAAGATGTCTTTCTGCTTCTCTATTGACCTTTTATTAGTGTCCGTAATGTATATATCAGCATTGTTTGTACTATTTCCATCCACAAATCAATGCTGTTCTTCGCTAATTTCCATTTTTATTTTCTGTCTGGTTCTTATCATTATAATTATTAGTAGAAGCTTAACGATGTGCTTTAAGAGGTTAATTGTGCCAACGTCTTCGCATTGAATTGTTCCTGGTCTTTTTGGTATAGCACGGGCGGAAAAGTGTCTGACCCGATACATGAATCTATATAGCCACGCGACAGAAACGGTTGTTACCTGGTCCATGAATCTATATAGCCACGCGACAGAAACGGTTGTTACCTGATACATGAATCTATATAGCCATGCGACAGAAACGGTTGTTACCTGATACATGAATCTATATAGCCACGCGACAGAAACGGTTGTTACCTGATACATGAATCTATATAGCCATGCGACAGAAACGGTTGTTACCTGATACATGAATCTATATAGCCACGCGACAGAAACGGTTGTTACCTGATTCATGAATCTATATAGCCACACGGGCGGGACGTTTGTTACCTAATACACGAATGCATAGAAAAACACGAGCGGAATCATTTGTTACTTGATATATGAATCTATAGAATCACGAGAGCGGAAGGTGTCTGACCTGCTACATGAATCTATAGAGCCACACGGGCGGAAGATGTCTGAACTGATACATGGATCTATAGAGCCACACGGGCGGAACGTGTCTGAACTGATACATGGATCTATAGAGCCACACGGGCGGAACGTGTCTGAACTGATACATGGATCTATAGAGCCACACGGGCGGAACGTGTCTGAACTAATACATGGATCTATAGAGCCACACGGGCGGAACGTGTCTGAACTGATACATGAATCTATAGAGCCACACGGGCGGAAACGGTTGTTACCTGATACATGAATCTATAGAGCCACCCGGGCAGAAACGGTTGTTACCTGACACATTTGGTTATCATGGATAATGTGGGATATCTTAGAAACCGTGAATCTGAAGAGATATCAAACATCTGATCAACCCAGGTCCGCATGGCCGAATGGATAAGAACACGTGTTCTTAAACGTCCGGTGTGCTGATGCCGAGGTTAGCGGTTCAACCCCTACACAGGACAGCTGGACTAAAATGTTGACCTGTCGTCCTTGACTTTGGGACGTAAATTACAAGTACCTCTGAAGTCGTAGTGGGTTCGCCTGATGGTGAGAGATACCATTAATATGGAAAGCCACAAGCAAAATTCAGTCCATCACTATTAAAAATAGTATTATGGACTACGCTTTAGTTCAAAGCGAGCGAGAGCAAAACAAATCTGATCACCATAGAAGTCAATATAATGTGGGATATATCAGAAATCGTGAAACTGAAGAGATATAAAACATCTGATCAACATAGAAGTCAATATAATGTGTGAGGGGGCTGAGTGGTCTCGATGTATGGTGTTCGCCTCGAGTGCTGGAGGTCCCGGGATCAGGCCCCGGTGAGGACCGGGATTTATTTTAAAAGTCCACCTGGACTTCCGGTAAAAAAATTTCCCCTGGTCTCTGGGTAGTGAGATCGGACGCCCGTGTGTATTGTTGCGCACGTAAAAAATCCCTTGGCAGTTGGAAATCGAAAAAGAGTAGCCTAACGGCGCTGTCCTGGCAAAATTTCGAGTTAAAAATCTACCCAAAGTATTTCAGGATCCTCGCCGATGCAACGGAGTTCGTGCATTGAGCAGAGTTTCTCCAGACTCAGGTTTGTGTTAGGAGGAAAACGGAGCACCTATGAGTAACACCGTGTGCCGTGATATTGATCCAACGACTAAACTAAACTTTAATGTGTGATATATCAAAAAACATGGAGCAGTTGATGGTCGCACTGTCTATTCAGTGCCAGGTCCTGCAACAGTCAGTAGATGTTACCAACATGGAAGACAGCAACAGTCAGTAGATGAGACCAGCATGGAAGACAGCAACAGTCAGTAGATGAGACCAGCATGGAAGACAGCAACAGTCAGTAGATGTTACCAGCATGGAAGACAGCAACAGTCAGTAGATGAGACCAGCATGGAAGACAGCAACAGTCAGTAGATGTTACCAACATGGAAGACAGCAACAGTCAGTAGATGAGACCAGCATGGAAGACAGCAACAGTCAGTAGATGTTACCAACATGGAAGACAGCAACAGTCAGTAGATGTTACCAGCATGGAAGACAGCAACAGTCAGTAGATGTTACCAGCATGGAAGACAGCAACAGTCAGTAGATGTTACCAGCATGGAAGACAGCAACAGTCAGTAGATGTTACCAGCATGGAAGACAGCAACAGTCAGTAGATGTTACCAACATGGAAGACAGCAACAGTCAGTAGATGTTACCAACATGGAAGACAGCAACAGTCAGTAGATGTTACCAACATGGAAGACAGCAACAGTCAGTAGATGTTACCAGCATGGAAGACAGCAACAGTCAGTAGATGTTACCAACATGGAAGACAGCAACAGTCAGTAGATGTTACCAACATGGAAGACAGCAACAGTCAGTAGATGTTACCAACATGGAAGACAGCAACAGTCAGTAGATGTTACCAACATGGAAGACAGCAACAGTCAGTAGATGTTACCAACATGGAAGACAGCAACAGTCAGTAGATGTTACCAGCATGGAAGACAGCAACAGTCAGTAGATGTTACCAGCATGGAAGACAGCAACAGTCAGTAGATGTTACCAACATGGAAGACAGCAACAGTCAGTAGATGTTACCAGCATGGAAGACAGCAACAGTCAGTAGATGTTACCAACATGGAAGACAGCAACAGTCAGTAGATGTTACCAACATGGAAGACAGCAACAGTCAGTAGATGTTACCAGCATGGAAGACAGCAACAGTCAGTAGATGTTACCAACATGGAAGACAGCAACAGTCAGTAGATGTTACCAGCATGGAAGACAGCAACAGTCAGTAGATGTTACCAACATGGAAGACAGCAACAGTCAGTAGATGTTACCAGCATGGAAGACAGCAACAGTCAGTAGATGTTACCAACATGGAAGACAGCAACAGTCAGTAGATGAGACCAACATGGAAGACAGCAACAGTCAGTAGATGTTACCAACATGGAAGACAGCAACAGTCAGTAGATGTTACCAACATGGAAGACAGCAACAGTCAGTAGATGTTACCAGCATGGAAGACAGCAACAGTCAGTAGATGTTACCAGCATGGAAGACAGCAACAGTCAGTAGATGTTACCAACATGGAAGACAGCAACAGTCAGTAGATGTTACCAGCATGGAAGACAGCAACAGTCAGTAGATGTTACCAACATGGAAGACAGCAACAGTCAGTAGATGTTACCAACATGGAAGACAGCAACAGTCAGTAGATGTTACCAACATGGAAGACAGCAACAGTCAGTAGATGTTACCAACATGGAAGACAGCAACAGTCAGTAGATGTTACCAACATGGAAGACAGCAACAGTCAGTAGATGTTACCAACATGGAAGACAGCAACAGTCAGTAGATGTTACCAACATGGAAGACAGCAACAGTCAGTAGATGTTACCAACATGGAAGACAGCAACAGTCAGTAGATGTTACCAGCATGGAAGACAGCAACAGTCAGTAGATGTTACCAGCATGGAAGACAGCAACAGTCAGTAGATGTTACCAACATGGAAGACAGCAACAGTCAGTAGATGTTACCAACATGGAAGACAGCAACAGTCAGTAGATGTTACCAACATGGAAGACAGCAACAGTCAGTAGATGTTACCAACATGGAAGACAGCAACAGTCAGTAGATGTTACCAACATGGAAGACAGCAACAGTCAGTAGATGTTACCAACATGGAAGACAGCAACAGTCAGTAGATGTTACCAACATGGAAGACAGCAACAGTCAGTAGATGTTACCAACATGGAAGACAGCAACAGTCAGTAGATGTTACCAGCATGGAAGACAGCAACAGTCAGTAGATGTTACCAACATGGAAGACAGCAACAGTCAGTAGATGTTACCAACATGGAAGACAGCAACAGTCAGTAGATGTTACCAACATGGAAGACAGCAACAGTCAGTAGATGTTACCAACATGGAAGACAGCAACAGTCAGTAGATGTTACCAACATGGAAGACAGCAACAGTCAGTAGATGTTACCAACATGGAAGACAGCAACAGTCAGTAGATGTTACCAACATGGAAGACAGCAACAGTCAGTAGATGTTACCAACATGGAAGACAGCAACAGTCAGTAGATGTTACCAACATGGAAGACAGCAACAGTCAGTAGATGTTACCAACATGGAAGACAGCAACAGTCAGTAGATGTTACCAACATGGAAGACAGCAACAGTCAGTAGATGTTACCAACATGGAAGACAGCAACAGTCAGTAGATGTTACCAACATGGAAGACAGCAACAGTCAGTAGATGTTACCAACATGGAAGACAGCAACAGTCAGTAGATGTTACCAACATGGAAGACAGCAACAGTCAGTAGATGTTACCAACATGGAAGACAGCAACAGTCAGTAGATGTTACCAACATGGAAGACAGCAACAGTCAGTAGATGTTACCAACATGGAAGACAGCAACAGTCAGTAGATGTTACCAACATGGAAGACAGCAACAGTCAGTAGATGTTACCAACATGGAAGACAGCAACAGTCAGTAGATGTTACCAACATGGAAGACAGCAACAGTCAGTAGATGTTACCAACATGGAAGACAGCAACAGTCAGTAGATGTTACCAACATGGAAGACAGCAACAGTCAGTAGATGTTACCAACATGGAAGACAGCAACAGTCAGTAGATGTTACCAACATGGAAGACAGCAACAGTCAGTAGATGTTACCAACATGGAAGACAGCAACAGTCAGTAGATGTTACCAACATGGAAGACAGCAACAGTCAGTAGATGTTACCAACATGGAAGACAGCAACAGTCAGTAGATGTTACCAACATGGAAGACAGCAACAGTCAGTAGATGTTACCAACATGGAAGACAGCAACAGTCAGTAGATGTTACCAACATGGAAGACAGCAACAGTCAGTAGATGTTACCAACATGGAAGACAGCAACAGTCAGTAGATGTTACCAACATGGAAGACAGCAACAGTCAGTAGATGTTACCAACATGGAAGACAGCAACAGTCAGTAGATGTTACCAACATGGAAGACAGCAACAGTCAGTAGATGTTACCAACATGGAAGACAGCAACAGTCAGTAGATGTTACCAACATGGAAGACAGCAACAGTCAGTAGATGTTACCAACATGGAAGACAGCAACAGTCAGTAGATGTTACCAACATGGAAGACAGCAACAGTCAGTAGATGTTACCAACATGGAAGACAGCAACAGTCAGTAGATGTTACCAACATGGAAGACAGCAACAGTCAGTAGATGTTACCAACATGGAAGACAGCAACAGTCAGTAGATGTTACCAACATGGAAGACAGCAACAGTCAGTAGATGTTACCAACATGGAAGACAGCAACAGTCAGTAGATGTTACCAACATGGAAGACAGCAACAGTCAGTAGATGTTACCAACATGGAAGACAGCAACAGTCAGTAGATGTTACCAACATGGAAGACAGCAACAGTCAGTAGATGTTACCAACATGGAAGACAGCAACAGTCAGTAGATGTTACCAACATGGAAGACAGCAACAGTCAGTAGATGTTACCAACATGGAAGACAGCAACAGTCAGTAGATGTTACCAACATGGAAGACAGCAACAGTCAGTAGATGTTACCAACATGGAAGACAGCAACAGTCAGTAGATGTTACCAACATGGAAGACAGCAACAGTCAGTAGATGTTACCAACATGGAAGACAGCAACAGTCAGTAGATGTTACCAACATGGAAGACAGCAACAGTCAGTAGATGTTACCAACATGGAAGACAGCAACAGTCAGTAGATGTTACCACATGGAAGACAGCAACAGTCAGTAGATGTTACCAACATGGAAGACAGCAACAGTCAGTAGATGTTACCAACATGGAAGACAGCAACAGTCAGTAGATGTTACCAACATGGAAGACAGCAACAGTCAGTAGATGTTACCAACATGGAAGACAGCAACAGTCAGTAGATGTTACCAACATGGAAGACAGCAACAGTCAGTAGATGTTACCAACATGGAAGACAGCAACAGTCAGTAGATGTTACCAACATGGAAGACAGCAACAGTCAGTAGATGTTACCAACATGGAAGACAGCAACAGTCAGTAGATGTTACCAACATGGAAGACAGCAACAGTCAGTAGATGTTACCAACATGGAAGACAGCAACAGTCAGTAGATGTTACCAACATGGAAGACAGCAACAGTCAGTAGATGTTACCAACATGGAAGACAGCAACAGTCAGTAGATGTTACCAACATGGAAGACAGCAACAGTCAGTAGATGTTACCAGCATGGAAGACAGCAACAGTCAGTAGATGTTACCAGCATGGAAGACAGCAACAGTCAGTAGATGTTACCAACATGGAGACAGCAACAGTCAGTAGATGTTACCAACATGGAAGACAGCAACAGTCAGTAGATGTTACCAACATGGAAGACAGCAACAGTCAGTAGATGTTACCAACATGGAAGACAGCAACAGTCAGTAGATGTTACCAACATGGAAGACAGCAACAGTCAGTAGATGTTACCAACATGGAAGACAGCAACAGTCAGTAGATGTTACCAACATGGAAGACAGCAACAGTCAGTAGATGTTACCAACATGGAAGACAGCAACAGTCAGTAGATGTTACCAACATGGAAGACAGCAACAGTCAGTAGATGTTACCAACATGGAAGACAGCAACAGTCAGTAGATGTTACCAACATGGAAGACAGCAACAGTCAGTAGATGTTACCAACATGGAAGACAGCAACAGTCAGTAGATGTTACCAACATGGAAGACAGCAACAGTCAGTAGATGTTACCAACATGGAAGACAGCAACAGTCAGTAGATGTTACCAACATGGAAGACAGCAACAGTCAGTAGATGTTACCAACATGGAAGACAGCAACAGTCAGTAGATGTTACCAACATGGAAGACAGCAACAGTCAGTAGATGTTACCAACATGGAAGACAGCAACAGTCAGTAGATGTTACCAACATGGAAGACAGCAACAGTCAGTAGATGTTACCAACATGGAAGACAGCAACAGTCAGTAGATGTTACCAACATGGAAGACAGCAACAGTCAGTAGATGTTACCAACATGGAAGACAGCAACAGTCAGTAGATGTTACCAACATGGAAGACAGCAACAGTCAGTAGATGTTACCAACATGGAAGACAGCAACAGTCAGTAGATGTTACCAACATGGAAGACAGCAACAGTCAGTAGATGTTACCAACATGGAAGACAGCAACAGTCAGTAGATGTTACCAACATGGAAGACAGCAACAGTCAGTAGATGTTACCAACATGGAAGACAGCAACAGTCAGTAGATGTTACCAACATGGAAGACAGCAACAGTCAGTAGATGTTACCAACATGGAAGACAGCAACAGTCAGTAGATGTTACCAACATGGAAGACAGCAACAGTCAGTAGATGTTACCAACATGGAAGACAGCAACAGTCAGTAGATGTTACCAACATGGAAGACAGCAACAGTCAGTAGATGTTACCAACATGGAAGACAGCAACAGTCAGTAGATGTTACCAACATGGAAGACAGCAACAGTCAGTAGATGTTACCAACATGGAAGACAGCAACAGTCAGTAGATGTTACCAACATGGAAGACAGCAACAGTCAGTAGATGTTACCAACATGGAAGACAGCAACAGTCAGTAGATGTTACCAACATGGAAGACAGCAACAGTCAGTAGATGTTACCAACATGGAAGACAGCAACAGTCAGTAGATGTTACCAACATGGAAGACAGCAACAGTCAGTAGATGTTACCAACATGGAAGACAGCAACAGTCAGTAGATGTTACCAACATGGAAGACAGCAACAGTCAGTAGATGTTACCAACATGGAAGACAGCAACAGTCAGTAGATGTTACCAACATGGAAGACAGCAACAGTCAGTAGATGTTACCAACATGGAAGACAGCAACAGTCAGTAGATGTTACCAACATGGAAGACAGCAACAGTCAGTAGATGTTACCAACATGGAAGACAGCAACAGTCAGTAGATGTTACCAACATGGAAGACAGCAACAGTCAGTAGATGTTACCAACATGGAAGACAGCAACAGTCAGTAGATGTTACCAACATGGAAGACAGCAACAGTCAGTAGATGTTACCAACATGGAAGACAGCAACAGTCAGTAGATGTTACCAACATGGAAGACAGCAACAGTCAGTAGATGTTACCAACATGGAAGACAGCAACAGTCAGTAGATGTTACCAACATGGAAGACAGCAACAGTCAGTAGATGTTACCAACATGGAAGACAGCAACAGTCAGTAGATGTTACCAACATGGAAGACAGCAACAGTCAGTAGATGTTACCAACATGGAAGACAGCAACAGTCAGTAGATGTTACCAACATGGAAGACAGCAACAGTCAGTAGATGTTACCAACATGGAAGACAGCAACAGTCAGTAGATGTTACCAACATGGAAGACAGCAACAGTCAGTAGATGTTACCAACATGGAAGACAGCAACAGTCAGTAGATGTTACCAACATGGAAGACAGCAACAGTCAGTAGATGTTACCAACATGGAAGACAGCAACAGTCAGTAGATGTTACCAACATGGAAGACAGCAACAGTCAGTAGATGTTACCAACATGGAAGACAGCAACAGTCAGTAGATGTTACCAACATGGAAGACAGCAACAGTCAGTAGATGTTACCAACATGGAAGACAGCAACAGTCAGTAGATGTTACCAACATGGAAGACAGCAACAGTCAGTAGATGTTACCAACATGGAAGACAGCAACAGTCAGTAGATGTTACCAACATGGAAGACAGCAACAGTCAGTAGATGTTACCAACATGGAAGACAGCAACAGTCAGTAGATGTTACCAACATGGAAGACAGCAACAGTCAGTAGATGTTACCAACATGGAAGACAGCAACAGTCAGTAGATGTTACCAACATGGAAGACAGCAACAGTCAGTAGATGTTACCAACATGGAAGACAGCAACAGTCAGTAGATGTTACCAACATGGAAGACAGCAACAGTCAGTAGATGTTACCAACATGGAAGACAGCAACAGTCAGTAGATGTTACCAACATGGAAGACAGCAACAGTCAGTAGATGTTACCAACATGGAAGACAGCAACAGTCAGTAGATGTTACCAACATGGAAGACAGCAACAGTCAGTAGATGTTACCAACATGGAAGACAGCAACAGTCAGTAGATGTTACCAACATGGAAGACAGCAACAGTCAGTAGATGTTACCAACATGGAAGACAGCAACAGTCAGTAGATGTTACCAACATGGAAGACAGCAACAGTCAGTAGATGTTACCAACATGGAAGACAGCAACAGTCAGTAGATGTTACCAACATGGAAGACAGCAACAGTCAGTAGATGTTACCAACATGGAAGACAGCAACAGTCAGTAGATGTTACCAACATGGAAGACAGCAACAGTCAGTAGATGTTACCAACATGGAAGACAGCAACAGTCAGTAGATGTTACCAACATGGAAGACAGCAACAGTCAGTAGATGTTACCAACATGGAAGACAGCAACAGTCAGTAGATGTTACCAACATGGAAGACAGCAACAGTCAGTAGATGTTACCAACATGGAAGACAGCAACAGTCAGTAGATGTTACCAACATGGAAGACAGCAACAGTCAGTAGATGTTACCAACATGGAAGACAGCAACAGTCAGTAGATGTTACCAACATGGAAGACAGCAACAGTCAGTAGATGTTACCAACATGGAAGACAGCAACAGTCAGTAGATGTTACCAACATGGAAGACAGCAACAGTCAGTAGATGTTACCAACATGGAAGACAGCAACAGTCAGTAGATGTTACCAACATGGAAGACAGCAACAGTCAGTAGATGTTACCAACATGGAAGACAGCAACAGTCAGTAGATGTTACCAACATGGAAGACAGCAACAGTCAGTAGATGTTACCAACATGGAAGACAGCAACAGTCAGTAGATGTTACCAACATGGAAGACAGCAACAGTCAGTAGATGTTACCAACATGGAAGACAGCAACAGTCAGTAGATGTTACCAACATGGAAGACAGCAACAGTCAGTAGATGTTACCAACATGGAAGACAGCAACAGTCAGTAGATGTTACCAACATGGAAGACAGCAACAGTCAGTAGATGTTACCAACATGGAAGACAGCAACAGTCAGTAGATGTTACCAACATGGAAGACAGCAACAGTCAGTAGATGTTACCAACATGGAAGACAGCAACAGTCAGTAGATGTTACCAACATGGAAGACAGCAACAGTCAGTAGATGTTACCAACATGGAAGACAGCAACAGTCAGTAGATGTTACCAACATGGAAGACAGCAACAGTCAGTAGATGTTACCAACATGGAAGACAGCAACAGTCAGTAGATGTTACCAACATGGAAGACAGCAACAGTCAGTAGATGTTACCAACATGGAAGACAGCAACAGTCAGTAGATGTTACCAACATGGAAGACAGCAACAGTCAGTAGATGTTACCAACATGGAAGACAGCAACAGTCAGTAGATGTTACCAACATGGAAGACAGCAACAGTCAGTAGATGTTACCAACATGGAAGACAGCAACAGTCAGTAGATGTTACCAACATGGAAGACAGCAACAGTCAGTAGATGTTACCAACATGGAAGACAGCAACAGTCAGTAGATGTTACCAACATGGAAGACAGCAACAGTCAGTAGATGTTACCAACATGGAAGACAGCAACAGTCAGTAGATGTTACCAACATGGAAGACAGCAACAGTCAGTAGATGTTACCAACATGGAAGACAGCAACAGTCAGTAGATGTTACCAACATGGAAGACAGCAACAGTCAGTAGATGTTACCAACATGGAAGACAGCAACAGTCAGTAGATGTTACCAACATGGAAGACAGCAACAGTCAGTAGATGTTACCAACATGGAAGACAGCAACAGTCAGTAGATGTTACCAACATGGAAGACAGCAACAGTCAGTAGATGTTACCAACATGGAAGACAGCAACAGTCAGTAGATGTTACCAACATGGAAGACAGCAACAGTCAGTAGATGTTACCAACATGGAAGACAGCAACAGTCAGTAGATGTTACCAACATGGAAGACAGCAACAGTCAGTAGATGTTACCAACATGGAAGACAGCAACAGTCAGTAGATGTTACCAACATGGAAGACAGCAACAGTCAGTAGATGTTACCAACATGGAAGACAGCAACAGTCAGTAGATGTTACCAACATGGAAGACAGCAACAGTCAGTAGATGTTACCAACATGGAAGACAGCAACAGTCAGTAGATGTTACCAACATGGAAGACAGCAACAGTCAGTAGATGTTACCAACATGGAAGACAGCAACAGTCAGTAGATGTTACCAACATGGAAGACAGCAACAGTCAGTAGATGTTACCAACATGGAAGACAGCAACAGTCAGTAGATGTTACCAACATGGAAGACAGCAACAGTCAGTAGATGTTACCAACATGGAAGACAGCAACAGTCAGTAGATGTTACCAACATGGAAGACAGCAACAGTCAGTAGATGTTACCAACATGGAAGACAGCAACAGTCAGTAGATGTTACCAACATGGAAGACAGCAACAGTCAGTAGATGTTACCAACATGGAAGACAGCAACAGTCAGTAGATGTTACCAACATGGAAGACAGCAACAGTCAGTAGATGTTACCAACATGGAAGACAGCAACAGTCAGTAGATGTTACCAACATGGAAGACAGCAACAGTCAGTAGATGTTACCAACATGGAAGACAGCAACAGTCAGTAGATGTTACCAACATGGAAGACAGCAACAGTCAGTAGATGTTACCAACATGGAAGACAGCAACAGTCAGTAGATGTTACCAACATGGAAGACAGCAACAGTCAGTAGATGTTACCAACATGGAAGACAGCAACAGTCAGTAGATGTTACCAACATGGAAGACAGCAACAGTCAGTAGATGTTACCAACATGGAAGACAGCAACAGTCAGTAGATGTTACCAACATGGAAGACAGCAACAGTCAGTAGATGTTACCAACATGGAAGACAGCAACAGTCAGTAGATGTTACCAACATGGAAGACAGCAACAGTCAGTAGATGTTACCAACATGGAAGACAGCAACAGTCAGTAGATGTTACCAACATGGAAGACAGCAACAGTCAGTAGATGTTACCAACATGGAAGACAGCAACAGTCAGTAGATGTTACCAACATGGAAGACAGCAACAGTCAGTAGATGTTACCAACATGGAAGACAGCAACAGTCAGTAGATGTTACCAACATGGAAGACAGCAACAGTCAGTAGATGTTACCAACATGGAAGACAGCAACAGTCAGTAGATGTTACCAACATGGAAGACAGCAACAGTCAGTAGATGTTACCAACATGGAAGACAGCAACAGTCAGTAGATGTTACCAACATGGAAGACAGCAACAGTCAGTAGATGTTACCAACATGGAAGACAGCAACAGTCAGTAGATGTTACCAACATGGAAGACAGCAACAGTCAGTAGATGTTACCAACATGGAAGACAGCAACAGTCAGTAGATGTTACCAACATGGAAGACAGCAACAGTCAGTAGATGTTACCAACATGGAAGACAGCAACAGTCAGTAGATGTTACCAACATGGAAGACAGCAACAGTCAGTAGATGTTACCAACATGGAAGACAGCAACAGTCAGTAGATGTTACCAACATGGAAGACAGCAACAGTCAGTAGATGTTACCAACATGGAAGACAGCAACAGTCAGTAGATGTTACCAACATGGAAGACAGCAACAGTCAGTAGATGTTACCAACATGGAAGACAGCAACAGTCAGTAGATGTTACCAACATGGAAGACAGCAACAGTCAGTAGATGTTACCAACATGGAAGACAGCAACAGTCAGTAGATGTTACCAACATGGAAGACAGCAACAGTCAGTAGATGTTACCAACATGGAAGACAGCAACAGTCAGTAGATGTTACCAACATGGAAGACAGCAACAGTCAGTAGATGTTACCAACATGGAAGACAGCAACAGTCAGTAGATGTTACCAACATGGAAGACAGCAACAGTCAGTAGATGTTACCAACATGGAAGACAGCAACAGTCAGTAGATGTTACCAACATGGAAGACAGCAACAGTCAGTAGATGTTACCAACATGGAAGACAGCAACAGTCAGTAGATGTTACCAACATGGAAGACAGCAACAGTCAGTAGATGTTACCAACATGGAAGACAGCAACAGTCAGTAGATGTTACCAACATGGAAGACAGCAACAGTCAGTAGATGTTACCAACATGGAAGACAGCAACAGTCAGTAGATGTTACCAACATGGAAGACAGCAACAGTCAGTAGATGTTACCAACATGGAAGACAGCAACAGTCAGTAGATGTTACCAACATGGAAGACAGCAACAGTCAGTAGATGTTACCAACATGGAAGACAGCAACAGTCAGTAGATGTTACCAACATGGAAGACAGCAACAGTCAGTAGATGTTACCAACATGGAAGACAGCAACAGTCAGTAGATGTTACCAACATGGAAGACAGCAACAGTCAGTAGATGTTACCAACATGGAAGACAGCAACAGTCAGTAGATGTTACCAACATGGAAGACAGCAACAGTCAGTAGATGTTACCAACATGGAAGACAGCAACAGTCAGTAGATGTTACCAACATGGAAGACAGCAACAGTCAGTAGATGTTACCAACATGGAAGACAGCAACAGTCAGTAGATGTTACCAACATGGAAGACAGCAACAGTCAGTAGATGTTACCAACATGGAAGACAGCAACAGTCAGTAGATGTTACCAACATGGAAGACAGCAACAGTCAGTAGATGTTACCAACATGGAAGACAGCAACAGTCAGTAGATGTTACCAACATGGAAGACAGCAACAGTCAGTAGATGTTACCAACATGGAAGACAGCAACAGTCAGTAGATGTTACCAACATGGAAGACAGCAACAGTCAGTAGATGTTACCAACATGGAAGACAGCAACAGTCAGTAGATGTTACCAACATGGAAGACAGCAACAGTCAGTAGATGTTACCAACATGGAAGACAGCAACAGTCAGTAGATGTTACCAACATGGAAGACAGCAACAGTCAGTAGATGTTACCAACATGGAAGACAGCAACAGTCAGTAGATGTTACCAACATGGAAGACAGCAACAGTCAGTAGATGTTACCAACATGGAAGACAGCAACAGTCAGTAGATGTTACCAACATGGAAGACAGCAACAGTCAGTAGATGTTACCAACATGGAAGACAGCAACAGTCAGTAGATGTTACCAACATGGAAGACAGCAACAGTCAGTAGATGTTACCAACATGGAAGACAGCAACAGTCAGTAGATGTTACCAACATGGAAGACAGCAACAGTCAGTAGATGTTACCAACATGGAAGACAGCAACAGTCAGTAGATGTTACCAACATGGAAGACAGCAACAGTCAGTAGATGTTACCAACATGGAAGACAGCAACAGTCAGTAGATGTTACCAACATGGAAGACAGCAACAGTCAGTAGATGTTACCAACATGGAAGACAGCAACAGTCAGTAGATGTTACCAACATGGAAGACAGCAACAGTCAGTAGATGTTACCAACATGGAAGACAGCAACAGTCAGTAGATGTTACCAACATGGAAGACAGCAACAGTCAGTAGATGTTACCAACATGGAAGACAGCAACAGTCAGTAGATGTTACCAACATGGAAGACAGCAACAGTCAGTAGATGTTACCAACATGGAAGACAGCAACAGTCAGTAGATGTTACCAACATGGAAGACAGCAACAGTCAGTAGATGTTACCAACATGGAAGACAGCAACAGTCAGTAGATGTTACCAACATGGAAGACAGCAACAGTCAGTAGATGTTACCAACATGGAAGACAGCAACAGTCAGTAGATGTTACCAACATGGAAGACAGCAACAGTCAGTAGATGTTACCAACATGGAAGACAGCAACAGTCAGTAGATGTTACCAACATGGAAGACAGCAACAGTCAGTAGATGTTACCAACATGGAAGACAGCAACAGTCAGTAGATGTTACCAACATGGAAGACAGCAACAGTCAGTAGATGTTACCAACATGGAAGACAGCAACAGTCAGTAGATGTTACCAACATGGAAGACAGCAACAGTCAGTAGATGTTACCAACATGGAAGACAGCAACAGTCAGTAGATGTTACCAACATGGAAGACAGCAACAGTCAGTAGATGTTACCAACATGGAAGACAGCAACAGTCAGTAGATGTTACCAACATGGAAGACAGCAAACAGTCAGCTAGATGAGACCAGCATAGGAAGACAGCCAACAGTCAGTAGATGAGACCAACATGGAAGACAGCAACAGTCAGTAGATCGAGACCAGCATGGAAGACAGCAACAGTCAGTAGATGAGTACCAACATGGCAAGACAGCAACAGTCAGTAGATGAGACCAGCATGGAAGACAGCAACAGTCAGTAGATGAGACCAACATGGAAGACAGCAACAGTCAGTACGATGAGACCAAATGGAAGACAGCAACAGTCAGTCAGCATGAGAACAGCCATGGAAGACAGCAACAGTCAGTAGATGAGACCAACATGCGAAGACAGCAACAGTCAGTAGATCTGTACTAACATGGAAGACAGCCAACAGTCAGTAGATGTAGACCAACATGGAAGACAGCAACAAGTCAGTAGCATGTAGACAACATGGAAGACCAGCAACAGTCAGTAGATTGAGACCAACATGGAAGACAGCAAACAGTCAGTAGATGAGACCAGCATGGAAGACAGCAACAGTCAGTAGATGTTACCAACATGGAAGACAGCAACAGTCAGTAGATGTTACCAACATGGAAGACAGCAACAGTCAGTAGATGTTACCAACATGGAAGACAGCAACAGTCAGTAGATGTTACCAACATGGAAGACAGCAACAGTCAGTAGATGTTACCAACATGGAAGACAGCAACAGTCAGTAGATGTTACCAACATGGAAGACAGCAACAGTCAGTAGATGTTACCAACATGGAAGACAGCAACAGTCAGTAGATGTTACCAACATGGAAGACAGCAACAGTCAGTAGATGTTACCAACATGGAAGACAGCAACAGTCAGTAGATGTTACCAACATGGAAGACAGCAACAGTCAGTAGATGTTACCAACATGGAAGACAGCAACAGTCAGTAGATGTTACCAACATGGAAGACAGCAACAGTCAGTAGATGTTACCAACATGGAAGACAGCAACAGTCAGTAGATGTTACCAACATGGAAGACAGCAACAGTCAGTAGATGTTACCAACATGGAAGACAGCAACAGTCAGTAGATGTTACCAACATGGAAGACAGCAACAGTCAGTAGATGTTACCAACATGGAAGACAGCAACAGTCAGTAGATGTTACCAACATGGAAGACAGCAACAGTCAGTAGATGTTACCAACATGGAAGACAGCAACAGTCAGTAGATGTTACCAACATGGAAGACAGCAACAGTCAGTAGATGTTACCAACATGGAAGACAGCAACAGTCAGTAGATGTTACCAACATGGAAGACAGCAACAGTCAGTAGATGTTACCAACATGGAAGACAGCAACAGTCAGTAGATGTTACCAACATGGAAGACAGCAACAGTCAGTAGATGTTACCAACATGGAAGACAGCAACAGTCAGTAGATGTTACCAACATGGAAGACAGCAACAGTCAGTAGATGTTACCAACATGGAAGACAGCAACAGTCAGTAGATGTTACCAACATGGAAGACAGCAACAGTCAGTAGATGTTACCAACATGGAAGACACCAACAGTCAGTAGATGAGACCAGCATGGAAGACAGCACAACAGTCAGTAGATGTTACCAACATGCGAAGACAGCAACAGTCAGTAGATGTATACCAACATGGAAGACAGCAACAGTCAGTAGATGTACCAACATGGAAGACAGCAACAGTCAGTAGATGTACCAGCATGGAAGACAGCAACAGTCAGCTAGATGTTACCAGCACATGGAAGACAGCAACAGTCAGTAGATGTTACAACATGGAAGACAGCAACAGTCAGTAGATGTTACCATACATGGAAGACAGCCAACAGTCAGTAATATAGTAACCAACATGGAAGACAGCAACAGTCAGTAGATGTACCAACATGGAAGACAGCAACAGTCAGTATGATGTTACCAACATGGAAGACAGCAACAGTCAGTAGTATGTCTCACCAGCATGGAAGACAGCAACAGTCAGTAGATGAGTACCAGCATGGAAGACAGCAACAGTCAGTAGATGTTACCAACATGGAAGACAGCAAACAGTCAGTAGATGTTACCAACATGGAAGACAGCAAACAGTCAGTAGATGTTACCAACATGGAAGACAGCAACAGTCAGTAGATAGTTACCAGCATGGAAGACAGCAACAGTCAGTAGATGTTACCAGCATGGAAGACAGCACAGTCAGTAGATGTACCAGCATGGAAGACAGCACCGTCAGTAGATGAGACACATGAAGACAGCAACAGTCAGTAGATGTTAACCAACATGGAAGACAGACAACAGTCAGTAGATGTTACCAGCATGGAAGACAGCAACAGTCCGTAGATAGATGTTACACATGGAAGACAGCAACAGTCCAGTAGATGAGACCAGCATGGAAGACAGCAACAGTCAGTAGATGTTACCAGCATGGAAGACAGCAACAGTCAGTAGATGAGACCAACATGGAAGACAGCAACAGTCAGTAGATGAGACCAGCATGGAAGACAGCAACAGTCAGTAGATGTACCAACATGGAAGACAGCCAACAGTCAGTAGATGTTACCAGCATGGAAGACAGCAAACATGCAGTAGATGAGTTACCAACATGGCAAGACAGCAACAGTCAGTAGATGGAGACCAGCATGGACGACAGCATACAGTCAGTAGATGAGTACCAGTCATGGAAGACAGGCAACAGTCAGTAGATGTTACCCAGCATGGAAAGACAGCAACAGTCAGTAGATGAGTTACCATACATGGAAGACAGCAACAGTCTAGTATATGTTTACCAACATGGAAGACCAGCAACAGTCCAGTAGATGTTTACCAAAATGGAATGACAGCAACAGTGCAGTAGATGTTACTCAGCAGGGAAGACAAGCAACAGTCAGTATATGAGTACCAAACATGGAAGCACAGCACCCAGTCAGTAGGATAGTTTACCTAGTCATGGAAGACACGCAACAGTCAGTAGATGCTTACCAGACATGGAAGACAGGCAACAGTCAGTAGATGTTACCAACATGGAAGACAGCACAGTCATAGATGTTACCAGCATGGAACGACCAGCAACAGTCAGTAGATGTGTACCAACATGGAAGACACCAACAGTCAGTAGATGAGACCAACATGGAAGACACCAACAGTCAGTAGATGTTACCAACATGGAAGACAGCAACAGTCAGTAGATGGTACCAACATGGAAGACAGCAACAGTCAGTAGATGTTACCAACATGGAAGACAGCAACAGTCAGTATATGTTACCAACATGGAAGACAGCAACAGTCAGTAGATGATTACCAACATGGAAGACAGCAACAGTCAGTAGATGTTACCAACATGGAAGACAGCAACAGTCAGTAGATGTTACCAACATGGAAGACAGCAACAGTCAGTAGATGTTACCAACATGGAAGACAGCAACAGTCAGTAGATGTTACCAACATGGAAGACAGCAACAGTCAGTAGATGTTACCAACATGGAAGACAGCAACAGTCAGTAGATGAGACCAGCATGGAAGACAGCAACAGTCAGTAGATGAGACCAGCATGGAAGACAGCAACAGTCAGTAGATGTTACCAACATGGAAGACAGCAACAGTCAGTAGATGTTACCAACATGGAAGACAGCAACAGTCAGTAGATGTTACCAACATGGAAGACAGCAACAGTCAGTAGATGTTACCAACATGGAAGACAGCAACAGTCAGTAGATGTTACCAACATGGAAGACAGCAACAGTCAGTAGATGTTACCAACATGGAAGACAGCAACAGTCAGTAGATGTTACCAACATGGAAGACAGCAACAGTCAGTAGATGAGACCAACATGGAAGACAGCAACAGTCAGTAGATGTGACCAACATGGAAGACAGCAACAGTCAGTAGATGTTACCAACATGGAAGACAGCAACAGTCAGTAGATGTTACCAAGCATGGAAGACAGCAACAGTCAGTAGATGTTACCAACATGGAAGACAGCAACAGTCAGTAGATGTTACCAACATGGAAGACAGCAACAGTCAGTAGATGATTACCAACATGGAAGACAGCAACAGTCAGTAGATGAGACCAACATGGAAGACAGCAACAGTCAGTAGATGTTACCAACATGGAAGACAGCAACAGTCAGTAGATGATACCAACATGGAAGACAGCAACAGTCAGTAGATGTTACCAACATGGAAGACAGCAACAGTCAGTAGATGTTACCAACATGGAAGACCAGCAACAGTCAGTAGATGTAGCCAACATGGAAGACAGCAACAGTCAGTAGATGTTACCAAGCATGGAAGACAGCAACAGTCAGTAGATGTTACCAACATGGAAGACAGCAACAGTCAGTAGATGTTACCAACATGGAAGACAGCAACAGTCAGTAGATGTTACCAACATGGAAGACAGCAACAGTCAGTAGATGAGACCAACATGGAAGACAGCAACAGTCAGTAGATGAGTACCAGCATGGAAGACAGCAACAGTCAGTAGATGAGTTACCAAGCATGGAAGACAGCAACAGTCAGTAGATGTAGACCAACATGGAAGACAGCAACAGTCAGTAGATGTTACCAACATGGAAGACAGCAACAGTCAGTAGATGAGACCCAGCATGGAAGACAAGCAACAGTCAGTAGATGTTACCAACATGGAAGACCTGCAACAGTCAGTAGATGGTTACCAGCATGGAAGACAGCAACAGTCAGTAGATGAGACAGCCATGGAAGACAGCAACAGTCAGTAGATGTTACCAACATGGAAGTACAAGCAACAGTCAGTAGATGCGGACCAACATGGAAGACAGCAAACAGTCAGTAGATGTACCAGCATGGACGACAGCAACAGTCAGTAGATGTTACCAACCATGGAAGACAGCAACAGTCAGTAGATGTTACCAACATGGAAGACAGCAACAGTCAGTAGATGTTACCAGCATGGAAGACAGCAACAGTCAGTAGATGAGACCAACATGGAATGACAGCAACAGTCCAGTAGATGTTACCAACATGGAAGACAGCAACAGTCAGTAGATGAGACCAGCATGGAAGACAGCAACAGTCAGTAGATGAGACCAACATGGAAGACAGCAACAGTCAGTAGATGTTACCAACATGGAAGACAGCAACAGTCAGTAGATGTTACCAACATGGAAGATAGCAACAGTCAGTAGATGAGACCAACATGGAAGACAGCAACAGTCAGTAGATGAGACCAACATGGAAGACAGCAACAGTCAGTAGATGTTACCAACATGGAAGACAGCAACAGTCAGTAGATGTTACCAGCATGGAAGACAGCAACAGTCAGTAGATGTTACCAACATGGAAGACAGCAACAGTCAGTAGATGTTACCAGCATGGAAGACAGCAACAGTCAGTAGATGTTACCAACATGGAAGACAGCAACAGTCAGTAGATGTTACCAACATGGAAGACAGCAACAGTCAGTAGATGTTACCAGCATGGAAGACAGCAACAGTCAGTAGATGTTACCAGCATGGAAGACAGCAACAGTCAGTAGATGTTACCAGCATGGAAGACAGCAACAGTCAGTAGATGTTACCAACATGGAAGACAGCAACAGTCAGTAGATGATACCAACATGGAAGACAGCAACAGTCAGTAGATGTTACCAACATGGAAGACAGCAACAGTCAGTAGATGAGACCAGCATGGAAGACAGCAACAGTCAGTAGATGTTACCAGCATGGAAGACAGCAACAGTCAGTAGATGTTACCAGCATGGAAGACAGCAACAGTCAGTAGATGTTACCAACATGGAAGACAGCAACAGTCAGTAGATGTGGCCAACATGGAAGACAGCAACAGTCAGTAGATGTTACCAACATGGAAGACAGCAACAGTCAGTAGATGAGACCAACATGGAAGACAGCAACAGTCAGTAGATGTTACCAACATGGAAGACAGCAACAGTCAGTAGATGAGACCAACATGGAAGACAGCAACAGTCAGTAGATGTTACCAACATGGAAGACAGCAACAGTCAGTAGATGAGACCAACATGGAAGACAGCAACAGTCAGTAGATGTTACCAACATGGAAGACAGCAACAGTCAGTAGATGTTACCAACATGGAAGACAGCAACAGTCAGTAGATGAGACCAGCATGGAAGACAGCAACAGTCAGTAGATGTTACCAGCATGGAAGACAGCAACAGTCAGTAGATGTAGACCAGCATGGAAGACAGCAACAGTCAGTAGATGTTACCAACATGGAAGACAGCAACAGTCAGTAGATGAGACCAGCATGGAAGACAGCAACAGTCAGTAGATGGGACCAACATGGAAGACAGCAACAGTCAGTAGATGAGACCAGCATGGAAGACAGCAACAGTCAGTAGATGTTACCAACATGGAAGACAGCAACAGTCAGTAGATGTTACCAGCATGGAAGACAGCAACAGTCAGTAGATGAGACCAACATGGAAGACAGCAACAGTCAGTAGATGTTACCAGCATGGAAGACAGCAACAGTCAGTAGATGTTACCAGCATGGAAGACAGCAACAGTCAGTAGATGATTACCAGCATGGAAGACAGCAACAGTCAGTAGATGAGACCAACATGGAAGACAGCAACAGTCAGTAGATGAGACCAGCATGGAAGACAGCAACAGTCAGTAGATGTTACCCAGCATGGAAGAGACAGCAAAAGCTCAGTAGATGAGACCCAGCTATGGAAGACAGCAGACAGTCAGTAGATGTTACCAACATGGAAGACAGCAACAGTCAGTAGATGTTACCAGCATGGAAGACAGCAACAGTCAGTAGATGAGACCAGCATGGAAGACAGCAGACAGTCAGTAGATGAGACCAATATGGAAGACAGCAACAGTCAGTAGATGTTACCAGCATGGAAGACAGCAACAGTCAGTAGATGTTACCAGCATGGAAGACAGCAACAGTCAGTAGATGTTACCAGCATGGAAGACAGCAACAGTCAGTAGATGTTACCAGCATGGAAGACAGCAACAGTCAGTAGATGAGACCAGCATGGAAGACAGCAGGCAGTCGGTTACAAGCATTGTATCGACTCGTTTATGACGTCATTGGAAAGTTGGAACAAAACATTAGGTATGGATAACACCCAATATCATTTTAAAAAATTAGAAAAGACATTGTTAAACGGATTTAATTAATATCAAAACCAAAGTTGCTAAAGGCAGAGGCAGAGGCCCCTCCCCCTCCCAAATATACAGAGGTTAACAAAGAAGAAAGTTTAAAACAAGCTTAGGGGCGGATACAAGAGGACAGTTAAGTGCCCTAGCAAGAGAGGAACAAGTTGCCACAGCAACAAGACACCTCAGAGACCTTTAGAGCAACACACAGACAGTAGTGGGATAATATCCACAACAAAGTTGACTTACACAATGGGAAAGTTCTTACCAACATTATAGATCAAATGAACAGACGGACTGTATACTTTAAGCACCTTCTGAGTAGACCATGTCCAATTGAACTTTCTGATATCCATTCTGCAGACCATGTATAGAAGAAATCAGAAAACTATCAAACTATTGACAGATGGCAAGGCTGCTGGTCCATGTGACATCCCATCAGAAACTAGTAAAACCAGCCTAGACACCTGAATTGAACTGTACTCATTATTTAGCAGAGTCTGGGAGACAGAATAAATACCAGCAGACCGGAGAGGAGGTTATCTGGTGAAGTTTTCTAAGAAATAGACCAAAAACGCTATTGTCATTTCCTGTGAAAATGTGAAGCGGAATCATTCTGGAAGGATTAAGAGATGCCATTAACAACGTACTAAGGAATGAACAGGCAAGCTTTCGCCGCAAATGATATTGCAATGAACAGATGGTCACACCGTGCATAGCAATAGAGCAAAGTATTGAACTGCATTGGCCACTTTATATTGTACTAGCTGACCCGGCCCGGCTTCGCCCAGACTCTGGTGGGGAGCATCTCATTTAATTCATATAAGTAGTCATATAAGTTCTCGTTCCCGTTACCGACTATCTGTCTGTCTGTCTGTCTGTCTGTCTATCTGTCTGTCTGTCTGTCTGTCTGACCCGGCCCGTCTTCGCCCAGACCCTGATGGGGAGCATCTCATTTAATTCATATAAGTAGTCATATAAGTTCCTGTTCCGACTATCTATCTGTCTGTCTGTCTGACCCGGCCCGGCATCGCCCAACTCCTGGTGGGGAGCATCTCATTTAATTCATATAAGTAGTCATATAAGTTCCCGTTCCCGACTGTCTGTCTGTCTGTCTGTCTGTCTGTCTGTCTGTCTGTCTGTCTGTCTGTCTGTCTGTCTGTCTATCTATCTATCTGTCTGTCTGTCTGACCCGGCCCAGCCCATGGTGGAGAGCATCTCATTTAAATTATATAAGTAGTCATATAAGATCCCGTTCCCGACTATCTGTCTGACTGTCTGTCTGTCTTGGGTAAATGTAGGAGGGAGGAGGAAGAGGGAGGTGGAGGAGGGAAGAGGAGGGAGGAGGAGGGAGGAGACAGGAGGAGTAGGGAGGAATAGGAGGGAGGAGGAGGGATTAGGAGGAGGAGGGAGGAGTAGGGTGGAGGAGGAGGCGAGGAGGAGGGAGGAGGAAGAGGAAGGAGGAGGGAGAAGGAGGGAGGAGGAGAACGCAGGAGGAGAAGGTAGCAGGAGGAGGAGAGGGAGGAGGAGGGAGAGGGAGGAGGAGGGAGGAGGATGAGAGAGTAGGAGGAGGGAGGAGGCGGAGGGAGAAGGAAGAGGGAGGAGGAAGAGGGAGAAGGAGGAGGGAGAAGGAGGAGAAGGAGGGGGAGGAGGAGGAGGAAGAGGAGGAGAGGAGGAGGAGTAGGGAGGAGGAATGTGAAGGGAGGAGGAGGGAGGAGGTAGAGGGAGGAGGAGGAGGAGGCGGAGAGAGGAGGAGGGAGGAGGAGGAAGAGGGAGGAGGAGGAATGTGAAGGGAGGAGGGGGAGGAGGTAGAGGGAGGAGGAGGGAGGAGGAGGAGGTAGAGGGAGGAGGAGGGAGGAGGAGGAGGGAGGAGGAGGAGGAGAGGGAGGAGGAGGAAGGAGGAGGAGGGGGAGGAGGGAGGAGGAGGGAGGAAGAAGGAGGAGGAGGGAGGAGGAGTGATGAGGAGGAGGGAGGAGGAGGGAGGAGGAGAGCGAGGAGGAGGGAGGAGGAGGGATGAGGAGGAGGGAAGGAGGAGGAAGAGGGAGGAGGAGGAATGTGAAGGGAGGAGGAGGGAGGAGGTAGAGGGAGGAGGAGGAGGGAGGAAGAGGAGTGAGGAGGAGGAGAGGGAGGAGGAGGAAGGAGGAGGGGGAGGAGGGAGGAGGAGGAGGGAGGAAGAAGGAGGAGGAGGGAGAAGGAGGGATGAGGAGGAGGAGGGAGGAGGAGGAAGAGGGAGGAGGAGGAATGTAAAGGGAGGAGGAGGTAGAGGGAGGAGGAGGAGGGAGGAGGAGAAGGGAGGAGGAGGGAGGAGGAGGGAGGAGGAGGAAGAGGGAGGAGGAGGAATGTGAAGGGAGGAGGAGGGAGGAGGTAGAGGGAGGAGGAGGAGGAGGAGGAGGAGTGAGGAGGAGGAGAGGGAGGAGGAGGAAGGAGGAGGGGGAGGAGGGAGGAGGAGGGAGGAAGAAGGAGGAGGAGGGAGAAGGAGGGATAGGGAGGAGGAGGAGGGAAAGAGGAAGAGGGTAGGAGGAAGAGTGGAGAGGAGGAGGGAGGAGGTAGAGGGAGGAGGAGGGAGGAAAAGAGAGGAGGGAGGAGGAGAGAGGAGGAGGAGGGAGGAGGTAGGAGGAGGAGGAAGAGGGAGAGGAGGGAGGAGGAGGAAGGAGGAGGAAGAAGGAGGAGGAAGAGGGAGGAGGATGGAGGAGGGAGAGGGAGGAAGAGGGAGGAGGAGGAAGGAGGAGGAAGAGGAAGGAGGAGGAAGAGGGAGGAGGAGGATGGAGGAGGGAGAGGGAGGAGGGGAAGAGGAAGAGGGTAGGAGGAGGAGGGGAGAGGAGGAGAAGAAGGGAGAAGGAGGGAGGAGGAGAAGGAGGGAGGAGGAGAGGAGGAGGAGGAGGAGGGAGAGGAGGAGGGAGGAGGCAGAGGGAGAAGAAGGAAGGAGGAGGAGGAAGGAGGGAGAGGAAGGAGGGAGAATTAGGAGGGGAGGAAGGAAAGGGAGGTGGAAGAGGAGGAGGAGGGAGGAGGAAAGAGGTAGGGGGAGGAGGAGGTAGAGGGAGGAGGAGGAAGAAGGAAAGGGAGGAGGAGGAGGGAGGAGGAAAGAGGTAGGGGGAGGAGGAGGTAGAGGGAGGAGGAGGAGGAAGGAAAGGGAGGAGGAAGAGGAGGAGAAGGGAGGAGGAGGGTGGAGGGAGGAGGAGGAGGGAGGAGGTATGAGGAGGAAGAGGGAAGAGGGAGAAGAAGGGAGAAGGAGGAGGGAGGATGATGAGGGAGAAGGAGGCAGGAGGAGGAGGAGGGAGGCAGGAGGAGGAGGGATGAGGAGGGAGAGGGAGGAGGAGGGAAGATGAGGGAGGAGGGGGAGGAGACGGAGGGAGTAGGAGGGAGGAGGATGGAGGAGGAGGGGAGAGGAAGAGGGAGAAGGAAGAGGGAGAAGGAGGAGGGAGGAGGGAGAGGGATGAGAGGGAGGAGGAAGAGGAGAAGGGTGGAGGGAGGAGGTAGAGGGAGGAGAAGAGAGGGGGAGAGAGTTCGCCATTCCGAATTCATACTCGTCTAGTTCTTCCCTTCTACACGACTGTAGATAACTTCCTTACACATAAAAAGATGAATTGTTATTGATATTGCCGTGGCATGGAGGAATATCAGCAGCAGAGTTGATCCAAAAAACCAAAGACTGAGATCTACGGAGAGCCATGAACGCCTACGCCAGCCGGCACGGCACTTGATGATGATTGCCGTGTGACGATTCTGTGTAGTCACGTCATTTTCTTCCCTTTCCCTAGCGTTTTGGTTCGGGGATTCTTTCATCATCATCATCATATATTTACGTACGTATTTTGGGAGGGGGAGGAGGGAGGAGGAGGAAGAAGAAAAAAAAAACTATGACAGTTGACAGCTCTGGAATGAAAGGAAGGCGTGTAGAAAATTTCATCTCAATCGGATGGGCCGTTCGCGAACAAATAAAGGACATACATATATACATACATATTTACATACATACACTTTGTTTTATAAATATAGATTTGTGGATTATGAGACGGTGTTTGACAGCATTGATTGGGAGTTCCTTTGGAGGATGATGGGGCGTTAAGGAATGCCATAGAAAATCATTAACTTAGAGCAACATATCTCATCTCATCTCATCAGGTTCTTCCTGTACCTTGCGGTGTCGAGGTGAAGTATAAACAGCGGGAGAATGCCCGCTTATGGGTTTCATGTATCGATATACCCATGGACTCTGCTATTCTATCCGTCCATCGTTTACGTGGTCGATCTCTTCCTATGTGCGTTTATACTTCTCAGTTTTTCTACGAGCAGTATGAAGATGCCGGTCTCTCTGGCTGAGGGGTTACACCACTTTCTCCGCAATCCCGTTTATCCACGCAGACTCTCGCAGCGAGGCGAGAACTATAAGCGGTTCGACCCACGCTCGTGACTTGCGGGATAATGAGCCGGCCGCTCAGAAAGCAATGGCAAACTACTGAGCGTAATCTTGCCAAGAAATCAACAGACAGCTGAAAGATGCTGCTGTTGACAGCGATGTCCTGTAAAGGATATGCAAAACATTTATTTATTTAGTATGAAGATCCCTTACCGGCTTGCTAGGCCAGTCGCTGGTTTAGGACAAAAATCTGACCATGGGGAGTCCATCTCCTATGGCCAGCCATAGTCCCGTTAGCCCATGACCTCGCGTTTATGGTTTTTTCAGTCTACACCGCGTGGATGTGCGGTTGAATTATGCAGTCTGCGGGTCATCGGCAGGCTACTAATTTTCACTTTTCACCCCTCCTGGGAAAGGCTAGCCGATCCTAACCCTGCTGGCTGCAGGGCCAGGTGCAGTCCACACCTTGTAGACCTTGTCACCAGATGCAGGGGACACTACACTTGATGGGTGGTCGCAACCTTCCTAGGGGACAGCAACGATAATGAGATGAATCACCCGATCTTCCTTTGTGAAATCTCGTGCCATGATCTGGAATCATACGTCTATGTGGTGAAATCTCGCTCCAGGATCTGGAATCATACACCTATTTGATGAGATTTCGCTCCCTGATCTGGAATCATACACCTATTTGGTGAAATCTCGCTCCAGGATCTGGAATCATACATCTATTTGGTGAAGTCTCGCTCCTTGATCTGGAATCATACACCTATTTGATGAGATTTCGCTCCCTGATCTGGAATCATACACCTATTTGGTGAAATCTCGCTCCAGGATCTGGAATCGTACATCTATTTGGTGAAATCTCGCTCCAGGATCTGGAATCGTATATCTATTTGGTGAAATCTCGCTCCTTGATCTGGAATCATACATCTATTTGGTGAAGTCTCGCTCCTTGATCTGGAATCATACACCTATTTGATGAGATTTCGCTCCCTGATCTGGAATCATACACCTATTTGGTGAAATCTCGCTCCAGGATCTGGAATCATACATCTATTTGGTGAAGTCTCGCTCCTTGATCTGGAATCATACACCTATTTGATGAGATTTCGCTCCTTGATCTGGAATCATACACCTATTTGATGAGATTTCGCTCCTTGATCTGGAATCATACACCTATTTGATGAGATTTCGCTCCCTGATCTGGAATCATACACCTATTTGGTGAAATCTCGCTCCCTGATCTGGAATCATACACCTATTTGGTGAAATCTCGCTCCCTGATCTGGAATCATACACCTGTTTGGTGAGATCTCGCTCCTTGATCTGGAATCATACACCTATTTGGTGAAATCTAGTGGACGACCGGGAGGGGGGGGGGGGCATACAGAGATATTAACATTAAAATAGACAAGGCAAGATGAGCTGTCATAACACGAGTGTTCAATCGGGCTACAGCCTGGAGCCAGATCTCGGAGAACCACTGACACCGAGAGCCAGATCTCGGAGAACCGCTGACACCGACACGGAGACACTAGAAACATTCTCTAATTGGTTGCAGCCAGTTGGCGGCGCTCATGGCGATGATTATCTACTGCCTTCCATTTTATGTCATTATGTGTACATTCTTCCTTCCATTTTATGTCATATGTGTACATTCTTCCTTCCATTTTATGTCATATGTGTACATTCTTCCTTCCATTTTATGTCATTATGTGTATATTCTTCCTTCCATTTTATGTCATATGTGTACATTCTTCCTTCCATTTTATGTCATTATGTGTATATTCTTCCTTCCATTTATGTCATTATGTCTACATTCTTCCTTCCATTTTATGTCATTATGTGTATATTCTTCCTTCCATTTTATGTCATTATGTCTACATTCTTCCTTCCATTTTATGTCATATGTGTACATTCTTCCTTCCATTTTATGTCATATGTGTACATTCTTCCTTCCATTTTATGTCATATGTGTACATTCTTCCTTCCATTTTATGTCATTATGTTTACATTCTTCCTTCCATTTTATGTCATATGTGTACATTCTTCCTTCCATTTTATGTCATTATGTTTACATTCTTCCTTCCATTTTATGTCATATGTGTACATTCTTCCTTCCATTTTATGTCATTATGTCTACATTCTTCCTTCCATTTTATGTCATATGTGTACATTCTTCCTTCCATTTTATGTCATATTTGTACATTCTTCCTTCCATTTGCGCGCGCGCGTGTGTGTGTGTGTGTGTGTATGTGTGTGTGTGTGTGTGTGCGCGCGCGCGCTTGCGTGTGTCAGCCCGGTCGGTTACATGTGTATTTGCTTCCATCCATTATATATATCCTGTACATTGTATTGTAATCTGCATTTGACCCTCGCCTGTGACCCCGCCTTTGACCCCCGCCTGTGACAGAATGTCAGATCTCCCTGGAGTTAATTGTCCCTTGTCGGTTATTGATATTTCTCAAGCCAGCCCATTCCTTGCTCAGAAATGACACCAGAATTGTGTAAGTGAATTAGAGCCCGCAGCTGGTAATGTCTCAGTCACATTTGTGACGAAGTGAAACACTAAATGGCGACGACAGCAGCCGTCTGCCTGCAGCCAGGGGTCTTGTAGAGGCCGTCTCGCCACACGTGAACCATAGAAGTCAGACTTCGGGGACAGCGCTTGGTCACAGTTGTGGCAGGACAGTGAAAGATGTGAACCACAGACGTCAGATTGTGGGGACCGCTCATGGTCACAGTTGTGATTGAACAGTGAGACACATGAGCCACAGATGTCAGATTTCGAGGACAGCGCGTGGTCACAGTTGTGGTAACAATGGTTGAATTGTGGGTTGGTGCCTTCATCTGTAGGCTGTGATATCAATGATAGAATATACACCTTTGTGTTGTGAGTGTATGTGTCTGTGCATGTGTGCATGTACATATGCAATGTAAATGGGTGTGTGTGTGAGGGGGAGGGGTGCGTACATGTATGATTATATATGTAATTTCTATGTTGTATCTGTGGTGTGTGTGTGTGTGTGTGTGTGTGTGTGTGTGTGTGTGTGTGTGTGTGTGTGTGTGTGTGAATGTATGTTTAATATGTATGTTGTGTGTGTGTGTGAACAGCAGTCCGTATGTTGTGTACATATTTGGGTGTGAAATTAGACGTATGCAATCGCATACTGTATACAGCTACAACTCCTACATACAGCTTCACACACAATCACTAACGTTTCGCACACATTTCCTCCCCCCCCCACCCCCCCCCCCCCCCCCCCACCCCCCACACACACACACAGTATAGTTGTGTGACATGTAGAGGCTGGTCGCACACGCCCGAAGGTTGAACCAAATCCAAAGATGGTGTCGTGAGATATAAAGTGTTATATTCCCCCTAGGGCCTGTCATTTGTCCGCCCCAGCGCTGCCCGGACCTGTCTTTTGCTTTCTGTTTGAGCACAAGGCGGAGTTTTTGCCAGGAAACCCGAACAATCTCCCCGGAAGTTGTTTGGGGGCGGATTCGATCCTTGCATCGGCAGAATAATTTGCCACGAATTGTTTGCTTCCGTCCGCTGACCCTGGGGATCGGTGGGATGGGGAGGGGGGGGGGGCATGGCAGCAGCGGAGTGTCGCAGCGTCTATGGGAGCGATTACACTGAGAGGACATTAGGGAGCATGGGGGAAGGGATTGTCATAGGGCGCCTTCATCTATAGGTTGTGATCCTACCAAAAATGGGATTGTGGGAGGGCGCCTTCATCTATAGGTTGTGATACTACCAATAATGGGATTGTGGGAGGGAGCCTTCATCTATAGGTTGTGATACTACCAATAATGGGATTGTGGGAGGGAGCCTTCATCTATAGGTTGTGATACTACCAATAATGGGATTGTGGGAGGGTGCCTTCATCTATAGGTTGTGATACTACGAATAATGGGATTGTGGAAGGGAGCCTTCATCTATAGGTTGTGATACTACGAATAATGGGATTGTGGGAGGGAGCGTTCATCTATAGGTTGTGATACTACCAATAATGGGATTGTGGGAGGGAGCCTTCATCTATAGGTTGTGATACTACCAATGGTGGGATTGTGGGAGGGAGCCTTCATCTATAGGTTGTGATACTACCAATGATGGGATTGTGGGAGGGAGCCTTCATCTATAGGTTGTGATACTACTAATATTAATAATGGGATTGTGGGAGGGAGCCTTCATCTATAGGTTGTGGCACCAATGGTGGGATTGTGGGAGAAGGCCTTCATCTATAGGTTGTGATACTACCAATGGTGGGATTGTGGGAGGGAGCCTTCATCTATAGGTTGTGGTACTACCAATGGTGGGATTGTGGGAGTGCACCTTCATCTATAGGCTGTGATACTACCAAGGTGGGATTGTGGGACGGCGCTTTCATCTATAGGTTGTGGTACTACCAATGGTTGGATGTAACAACACTTCTTGGGGTGAGGAGAACTGATGCCACACCTTAACAACGAGATGTGATCTGCCTGGGATTAGATGACCTCAATCTATTTTACCCCACCAGCCTCTGGATACCTGTCTCATTTTCACACAACCAAGGAATACTTCCCTCTCACACCTCGTCCTGAATGTATGACTCAACTCTGGTATCTATCTATGGTAACAGAAGTGTGCATTATACAAATGAGTATGATGATGATGATGAGGATGATGATGAGATAGACATAGCGGCTAGTAGGGCTGTCGAGACAGACAAGCAAGCACTGGAGTAGCCTCAGGATGTAGTTGTCATCACAAGAAAGGTCTCGAGTGGAACGCTACAGGTCATCTGGGTAACAGGTCTCACTGAATGTAGCCAGACTTCCATCCAGCTCTCATCCTCTCACTTATGGATGGATGGTAGTCGTTCTGACTGGAGTGGTTCCGGAAACCTCTCTTCAGTGATGGTATGGACAGCCTTGTCCCTTCGGTCACTTCTCACACATTGTCCACCTCTCCAGAATCCAATATATATTAAGCTGGCATTCCTTTGAGGCATACTAACTACAAGACAGATGTGAGGAAAGCCAAGAAGAAAAGCCAGTGGTCGCCCCACCATGCGAAAACGACCTTCGACTCAAGTCACGACCTTGAAATGACATTCGATACTTCTGCCGACCTACGCACTACATTCTCTTCGACTGGCCGCGTCGATTGATACCTCACACGCCCTAGTATAGGCGACGCCCTACTCTACTTCCGGTTCCCCTGCTTTACATCATTCAGCCACGCCGGCTACTACGACATTCGATTTCAGGAAGCTAGGTCATGTGTGAACTCAAATTAAAGGTTTCGTTGCCCTGAATTCATTCACCCCAACCTACAGTGGCTGCAAAGGAGCCCCGCGACGTTAGGATGCTAAATAGTCTTGCGTTACACCCTTTCTGTAAAGACGTGGCCCCAAAAGGTTGACTTCAGTCCCACACAATGTTACCTGTTCACACTTGACCTACTTTCCCGAACAACAACTGTTACACGGGCGCTTAAACTACCGCGGTCGCCGACTACCGACATAACGTTAAATAACCTAAATTAATCAACATACCTTCCCTATGCCTCACAATTGGCATTCTGGAGACGATGTCGAGTTCCTTCAAGATCTGTAAAGACATATGTCATCCTGTCATGGAATGTATGACAGACACTAGGCGTCTCGCCTCTTACACCAACTCAGCTCAACTGCCGGCTTTGTTCGCCCGTTCTATGAAAAGCCCATGCGCGGGACACATGCGCAGTCAGCCTGCCCGAACTTAGCTCTCAGTGCCAAGGTTCGCGAACCATCTAGATTAACCAAACAAAGGGAGATTATTTCAGTGGGAACCTGGTCGGGTAATATTAGGGTTGCTTACCCTATACCACACGACCGAATCGATTGCGTTTCGTGACAGGAGGGCGCCTTCATCTATAGGTTGTGGTACCAATGATCGGATCGTGGGAGGGGACCTAAATATATAGTTTGTGGTACTACCAATGGTGGGATTGTGGGAGGGAGCCTTCATCTATAGCTGGTGGTACCAATGGTGGGATTGTGGGAAGGAGCCTTCATCTATAGGTTGTAGTACTAATGGTGGGATTGTGAAAGGGAGCCTTCATCTATAGGTTATGGTACTACCATTGGTGGGATTGTGGGAGGGAGCCTTCATCTGTAGGTGTTGGTACCGATGGTCGGATTGTGTGAGGGCGCCTTCATCTATAGGTTGTGGCACCAATGGTGGGATTGTTGGACTGCGCCTTCATCTATAGGTTTTTACAACATGCAAGTGCCCGGTGACCCAGTGAGTTGGCCATCAATAGAAATGATTCCACCAGCAAACAGAACTGAAAGGTCTTGTTTCTTTACACTCATACTATTTTACAAACTTACGTATGTGCGCATCGGTACTCTATGATCTCGACCGCACCACGACAAGTCAACACTGGACCAAACTCTTACTTTGCGGATACCTCCACCGGATTCTCTTCCTCATTGTTCTACTCGGTCCATCATCCAATCTTCATCTTCTCCACCGGATTATCTTCCCCATTGTTCTACTCGGTCCAACATCCAATCTTCATCTTCTCCACCGGATTATCTTCCCCATTGTTCTACTCGGTCCATCATCCAATCTTCATCTTCTCCACCGGATTATCTTCCCCATTGTTCTACTCGGTCCAACATCCAATCTTCATCTTCTCCACCTCTCTTACCCCCCCCCCCCCACCCCAACCATCGTAACATAGACGCCCATCCTGGTGCTGTCTGCTACATGAGCTGCTGTCTGCTACATTAGCTGCCCACTGCCATGGTTCCCGCAGGTTCACATCTCAGGCCTCTCAGGTAGATCTTCGTGTGTGTTGTGTGTGTGTGTGTGCGCGCGCGCGGCGAGCGCACCGGTAACGCAGACATAAATAGGAATATATATATATATATATATATATATATATATATATATATATATATATAATACACACACACACACACACACTAGCTGACCCGGCCCGGTTTCGCCCAGGCCCTGGCGGGGATCTATCTATCTATCTATATATCTATCTATCAATCTATCTATCTGTCTGTCTGTCTGTCTGTCTGCTTGTCTGTCTGTCTGTCTGTGTGACCCGGCCCGGCTTCGCCCAGCTCCTGGTGGGGAGCATCTCATTTAATTCATATAAGTAGTCATATAAGCTCCCGTTCCCGACTATCTGTCTGTCTGTCTGTCTGTCTGTCTGTCTGACCCAGTCCGGCTTCACCCAGTCCCTGGTGGGGAGCATGTCATTTAATTCATATAAGTAGTCATATAACCTCCCGTTCCCGACTATCTGTCTGTCTGTCTGTCTGTCTGTCTATCTGTCTGTCCGACCCGGCCCGACTTCGCCCAGACCCTGGTGGGGAGCATCTCATTTAATTCATATAAGTAGTCATATAAGCTCCAGTTCCCGTTCCCGACTATCTGTCTGTCTATCTATCTATCTATCTATCTATCTATCTATCTATCTATCTATCTATCTATCTATCTATCTATCTATCTATCTAGAGGGCCCAGCCCGGTTTCGCCCAGCCCCTGGCGGAGATCAATCTATCTATCTATCTATCCATCCATCTATCTATCTATCTTTGTTCGAAGTACATATAGCAAGGGGACTTAACTTAAGATATAGCAATGCTACTAAACGTTATGTCCCTTGTTTTATTTTTTCTTATGTTAAGTCATGTAATTACAAAATTAAATTTTAGTAAGTAAATAGCTCATTGTACAGTACCAAACTACGACACTTGGCTGCACGGGAATGAAAAGAAAACATGTAGAAAATTTCATCTCAATCGGATGGACCGTTATCGAACGCATCAAATACATCCCCACCCACACACATACATACTCTCGTCGGTAACGTGATGACGGTGAGAATTAGCAGTGGTTCGAATCACATCGGTAACTTACGGGGTATGTGAGCCGGCCGAAAGCAATGGCAAACTACTGAGCGTAATCTTGCCAAGAAATCAACATACAGCTGAAAGATGCTGGTGTTGACAGCGATGTCCTGTAAAGGATATGCAAAAAATATATATATTCACATATATATAATCATATATTATATGATATATATATAATATATATATATATATATATATATATATATATATATATATATATATATATATATATATATATATATATATATATATAATATATATATATATATATATATATATATATAAAATCACATCTTAACCAATAGTATGAGTTTACTGATTTAATGACCACATATGTAGAATTAGTTTTCTGGAGCAAACATACAACAACCAGGTTAACTAGAGGCCTGACAGTCTGTATTACTGGCACCGTCTGTCATCAAAGAGTCGGCCGCCGTGTCCGTTTCTGTCAGACTTGCACAACTCTTTGTTCTCTCGTCCGGCCGCGGGCAATAAAGTGCGCTAGACAATTTTATACAGAGCAATCGCCCACCAGCTTATATGTAATCGCAGTTTAGATCTTTGAACATGCTGCTTACGTTAGAATTTTAAACATGTAGTTAGTTAGTTAGTTAGTTAGTTAGTTAGTTAGTTAGTTAGTTAGTTAGTTAGTTAGTTAGTAGTAGGTAGGTAGTTAGTTAGTTAGTTAGTTTGTTAGTTAGTTAGTTAGTTAGTTAGTTAGTTAGTTGGTTGGTTGGTGGGTGGGTTGGTTGGTGGGTGGGTTGGTGGGTGGGTGGGAGGGTGGTTAGTGGGTGGGTGGGTGGGTTGTTGGTTGGTTGGTTGGTTGGTTGGTTGGTTGGTTGGTTGGTCGACAGATCATCCTCATTGCACATCGAACCATTCAAACCATGTGCTCGGATCCCCTCCTCAGCAAATCCCGCAACGTGTAGCGGTTAACGACGCCAGTTCTGTGTTGGTTTATCAATCTTCTTTGGCTTCCTGCGTAGTGTTCTTGTTTGGCCACCCCTCTTTTAATGTGCTGCTCTCGCAGTCTGGCCATTGTTGTAGATTCACAGTCATCACTTGGTTCTCGCAAAAGTCTTACTTCTCGTAGAGCATTCAGAATCTCTGCCTGGTCCATAGCTCATCCGCCTTCCACAGTAGCCTCACCTGCGAGCTTGTCAGCCCGCTCATTTCCTTGTACGCCCGCATGCTCTGGCACGAAGATGAAACTAATCTTTGCCAGCCGAAACCGCTCCAGAGACAGCAGCCACTCTCTTCGGACCCACCCCATCTCTATCTTCCTGAGCATACTCATTGAGTCACTAAGGACACAAGCCCAATTGAATGTCTGTGTCTCGAGCCATGTTATTGCTTTACTTACTGCCATGACTTCCATAGTCAGGCTGCATGTGATAAAAGCAAAAGTGCCAAACTCTTCCTTCACAGCTTTCCCTCCGGCCTGAGCCGAAAAGGCCCATGAACTTCTCACTCTTCGGACGATCGACCCATCTGTGTAAATAATAGCATTATCCTCTAAAGAATTTTCGAGGATCAGAGCCTGTACTTTTGCCTCCACAGCAGCTGATTTTCTTGTCTGCATTTCCTGTTTAGTTGGATGCACACTGAAAAGGATGTACAGAACTCTGTTGGCACTTTTACCCACTCCTCGCCAGGTTCTAAGTCCTCAAGTGAACACACCTGCTGAAGAATGCCTTCGGCTTGACCCATCCACGACCTCCCAATTTTTAACCTGCTGCCCTTTACTTTCTTAATCTCGCTATGCAGTGGATGTTGTGTGTTTCCGTTGACTCTGAGATAGGCACGAGCTTGGCACATTTGTATTCTGTCCCTCATGGTTGGAAAATCAAGAAGGTAGCGCATCGCCCTGCATGCTGTATCTCTTGCACATCCAAGAATGATGCGCATGGCTTCGTTCTGTATCCTTTCCATCCTTTCTATCTCCTTATTGCTGAGAGTCAGGATTGCCATCGCATACTGCCGCTCGTACAGAAGACATAGATGGCGCTGCTCACAGTTTGCTGCTGCCATCACCCGCATCGCAGCCAAACCCCGCTTGGCCTTTGTTATCACCTGGTCTACGTGCTCAGTATAAGCAAGGCTTCGATCAAACCGTATCCCCAGGTAATTCATTGCCTGCGTTCTTTCCACCGTCTCTGAGCCCAGATTTACAGTTGGCGTTGGGGTGTTGACTATATGGTTATTTAAAGAGAACCAAGTCACTGTTGCCTTGGTTGGGCTGACCATTGCCCCAGCTTCAACACACCAAGTACTTATACGATTAAGTTCGCTTTGTAGTTCTACAGCAACCTGACCTCTGTCCTTACCCTGACGATGCACTAAAACATCGTCGGCATATGACAATGTCCTCCCCGGTCCTTTGATTTGCTCGCTGGTGATTCTCACAGTGAAGGCATTGAACAGCACCGGAGATAATGGTGTTCCCTGTGGTAGGCCAGGATATATTGTTGTTGGTTCCGAAGTCCAACTGCCACATTTAAAGACTACTTTCAGTTGGAAGAGGGCATCAGCGATCCAGCTAAGGAGGAAATGACTTATCTTGAGTTCAAGAAACTGAAGCATTAAGAAATCCACTGGTACTCTATTGTATGCGTCCTCAAGATCAATCGGTGCAGCAAGGGTTTCAGTGCCTGAGTGGAAACCTTCATAAACATCATGGGCAAAAACTGCTGCATTGGTCCAAGTTTCTCTTTTTGGACGGTACCCTCCCAGGGTAGGTGGGAAAACACCTTGCCTCTCCAGCTGGCTTGATATTTTTCTGGCTATTAACTTCTACAGCAGCTTGCCTATTGTGTTCTGCATGGTTATTGCTCGATATCCCTGAATTTTTGTCTGGTCTATGCCAGGCTTAGGCAAGGGAATCAGATAGCTGTGTAACCACTCCTTCTTGATGCTAGCACTCCCTATACTATTGTTGTACATGTCTGCTAGTTTCTCTAGTTCTTTGTCGGTACAACTATTGATATCGTCATATCTTATGCCATCTGGCCCTAGAGCGCTGTTTTTTTATCGTCGAAGCATAGCCTTGATTTCTTTCACTGTCACTGTGTCTTCATTCAAAATGTTCTGGGCCTTGCACATATCTGAGGTAACCGCCTTGGCAAGAATTCGGCCTCTCATGTCAGCCTGGTTGCTCTGCTCTAGATAGTGTTCGAAGAGGGCTTTGCCCTTGTTCTCGTCAGTCCTCTGCCTGATGAGGTCAGCACCTTGGAAGTCAGGAATACTCTTAATCTTGACTACTGCCCTGGAGTTGTTAGGGGCTTTGGGTAGTGCCCTGGATTTGCTAGGGGACTTTGCCATGTTTGCCACTGAGTTGTTCTTATGCTGTGCATCTGGCAAAGGGCGTACTGTGTTCTACTGGATTGATTCTTAATTGACTTGTTGTCGTATCACTACTTATGTCTTCTATGACTCTTCACATACACATGACATAACGATCAACACCACTTCAGCAATGAGTTCTTCATGACACAACAGCCGCGTAAGTTTCAACTGTGTATTATTGTCTCTCTCTAAAACAATGTCTAATCAATGTCACTAAAACTGCAAACAACAATAATATCACTCGGCCTCTGCAATCAAACTCTGTTGCTCGATCTCTCAAATGACGTCGACATTCAACCGCTGCTTCACAAACGCTGCATACACACACATGTGGCGGCATGGCCATCTTCAATCCAGCCACTCTGCCATTGGCCATCTTCAATCCAGCGCGGTCTAGGCGTGACTTAGACCTGAAGGACCCGCAGTCCTCTGCTCGAACACTCGCCTTGCTATCTCGTTGCAAAGCGTGATTCATAATCTTCTCAATCTGCACGTCTTGTCACTGGACTTTGCAAGACTCTAGGCTACCTGTTCTTCTCAATCTTCACGTCTTGTCACTGGACCGTGCAAGACTCTAGGCTACCTGTACTTCTCAATCTTCACGTCTTGTCACTGGACCGTGCAAGACTCTAGGCTATCTGTACTCAATATCCCAGGACCTGACTCAGGTCCATGGCAATAGTCGCCAGAACAATTTCAGTGACTTGTCTGTGCTTACTCTTTGACATACCTCTGCCCATTTTGTTTTCACTTTTAACCACATTAACCAGTGTTTTGAAGTAACTTACTTTTGAGTGCATCCCTCTTTCTAAGTGCATGCAGGGACTAGGATGGGCAAATCTGTTCTTCTTGGCGTATTGCCATTTCCTTACAGCACTACGCTTATCCACCCAGGCCTTTGCAACCTCAAAATTCCACCAAGGTGGCTGCTCTCAGCTTTTTTTTGCCTGCCATGAAGCTTTCTGCGCTTCCCGCCTTATTTTATTCACCACAACATGACCTGTATTGTCACACTGGAAAGTCTTGACCGTTGACTTGTGCTGCCTGGTTCTGCCTTTCTCCACCAATATGCTGCGAGGGAGGTGGTCACTGCCGTGGTACTCTAGGACATCCCATCTACACACTGTAGTGAGTGAAGGAGAAACTAGCGCCAGATCAATAACACTGTCCTCGTTACCTGGACGACTTGCTGTCCTGGTGACACAGCCACTGTTGATACAAACCAGGAAATGGGTTCTCCCCCTGTGTGTTGGAGGAAATGTTTCCCCATGATCTGCCTTTAGCGTTGAAATCGCCACAGAAAATGCTTTTTTTTTTCATGACCTAATATGTCACTTAAGCACTGTCACTTTTGGGAATCCACTCTCGCGTTACGGGCATAAACATTAACCAACACGAATGGTAGACCGGATTGAACTCTAACCGCCTGTATTTGTATGTCGTCACTGTCCCAACTGGACATGTCTAGCTCTGAAGCCACCATACTGTCGCGAATGAGAATCGCCATTCCCAGATGCCGCCTGCTGTAGAAACATTTGAAGCCAGCAATTTGGAGTAACTGATCACCCAGTCTCGTCTCCTGAAACGCCACAATGTCGTTCCTGTATACCAGGTTTTCTAGAATAGGGCCCCGCTTTACACTGGCACAGTTCCAATATAGAATATTAGAATTATAGAATATAGACTTTCGTGACGTTTCAAGTGACCAAAATATTTCAATTTTCTTTGTTTTATCGTCTTTAATAGCCAACCGTCGTCAGTGTTCAGCTCTTCAAGTATCGATGCATTTATTCTTTTCTTTACCCGAAATATTCTTAAAACCCGTCTATAACATTTATATTCAAATGCATTTATGCGCTGTTCAGCTTGTTTAGTAAGTGTCCAGGTCTCACAGGCGTATGATGCAACGAGAAAGATGCATGCTATGAAACATCTAATTTTTGTAGTTCTATATGTCCTACTCCATAATTTATTCAGTTGTTTTGTATTTGAAGAGCAATTTAGAGTCGTCGTTTAATTTCTTTCCAAGAGATTCGAAATTTTCTACCACCTCCAATCTTTCCTCAACATATATTTCTTTCTTCATAGTAGTTTTATCTGTATACATTATCTCTGTTTTTGCTACGTTAAGATATAAGTTGTGATTTTCACTATTTCTTTGGGTTGAGGTTATTAAGTTTTCTATATAATTCTGTGATGTGGATAGTAATACTGTATCATCAGCATATCGAATATCTTAAAATAATATAATACTGTATACTCAACTGAAATAACGTAAGCAGCATGTTCAAAGATCGAAACAGCTATTACATTTAAACTGGTGTGCGATTGCTCTATGTACGTTTTTGTGGCGCACTCTACATATTGTGAAATCAGTATTCGTATTTTGTGTGTACATTTGAGACATGAGTGTAAATTTATTATGAACATTTGAGACATGAGTGTGAAGTTTTTATGAACATTTGCGTCACGCATGTGAAGTGTTTATTAATGTCTGAGACATGAATCTGAATTTTTCCTTTTTAATGTTTCTTGACGTGCATGTGAAGTATTTACGAATAGTCCAAGGAGAAATTGTTCTAAACTGATGAGGCTATTATTTTAATCAAAAGCTCACAATGTTGAAATCTCTCTTTAACATATTAGACTTAGAAATCTTTGTTTAGACTTAAAACCCTTTTTTAGACTTAGAAACTTATGTTTAGACTTAGAGACCCTTGTTTAGTCTTAGAAATCGTTTTTTTTTTTTTTAGTCTTACAAACCTTTTATTTAGATTAGTCTTCGAAACCTTTGCAGATTTAGAGACCTTTGTTTAGACTTATAAAAAGTCGCTTAAAAGTCGACTGGGTCGACTTCATTGTACCAGGTAATTGTACTCGTAAAGGGCAGACCGTGATACTGCTGACATGGCCAGAATTTTAGGACAGCTGCCCAAGGGTAGATAGAGCTTGTGACATTGGCTGGAATCTATCTAGAGCAGGCAAACCTTCAACAAATAGTGGATGCTGGAATCTATCTAGAGCAGGCAAACCTTCAACAAATAGTGCATGCTGGAATCTATCTAGAGCAAGGAAATGTTCAACAAATAGTGCATGCTGGAATCTATCTAGAGGAAGGAAATCTTCAACAAATAGTGCATGCTGGAATCTATCTAGAGCAGGCAAACCTTCAACAAATAGTGCATGCTGGAATCTATCTAGAGCAGGCAAACCTTCAACAAATAGTGCATGCTGGAATCTATCTAGAGGAAGGAAATGTTCAACAAATAGTGCATGCTGGAATCTATCTAGAGGAAGGAAATCTTCAACAAATAGTGCATGCTGGAATCTATCTAGAGCAGGCAAACCTTCAACAAATAGTGCATGCTGGAATCTATCTAGAGCAGGCAAACCTTCAACAAATAGTGCATGCTGGAATCTATCTAGAGCAGGCAAACCTTCATCAACTAGTGCATGCTGGAATCTATCTAGAGGAAGGAAATCTTCAACAAATAGTGCACGCTGGAATCTATCTAGAGCAGGCAAACCTTCAACAAATAGTGCATGCTGGAATCTATCTAGAGCAGGCAAACCTTCAACAAATAGTGCATGCTGGAATCTATCTAGAGCAGGCAAACATTCAACAAATAGTGCATGCTGGAATCTATCTAGAGCAGGCAAACCTTCAACACATAGTGCATGCTGGAATCTATCTAGAGCAGGCAAACCTTCAACAAATAGTGCATGCTGGAATCTATCTAGAGCAGGCAAACCTTCAACAAATAGTGCACGCTCGAATCTATCTAGAGCAGGCAAACCTTCAACAAATAGTGCATGCTGGAATCTATCTAGAGGAAGGAAATCTCCAACAAATAGTGCATGCTGGAATCTATCTAGAGGAAGGAAATCTCCAACAAATAGTGCACGCTCGAATCTATCTAGAGCAGGCAAACCTTCAACAAATAGTGCATGCTGGAATCTATCTAGAGGAAGGAAATCTCCAACAAATAGTGCATGCTGGAATCTATCTAGAGGAAGGAAATCTTCAACAAATAGTGCATGCTGGAATCTATCTAGAGGAAGGAAATCTCCAACAAATAGTGCATGCTGGAATCTATCTAGAGGAAGGAAATCTTCAACAAATAGTGCATGCTGGAATCTATCTAGAGGAAGGAAATCTTCAACAATTAGTGCATGCTGGAATCTATCTAGAGGAAGGAAATCTTCAACAAATAGTGCATGCTGGAATCTATCTAGAGGAAGGAAATCTTCAACAAATAGTGCATGCTGGAATCTATCTAGAGGAAGGAAATCTTCAACAAATAGTGCATGCTGGAATCTATCTAGAGCAGGCAAACCTTCAACAAATAGTGCACGCTCGAATCTATCTAGAGCAGGCAAACCTTCAACAAATAGTGCATGCTGGAATCTATCTAGAGGAAGGAAATCTCCAACAAATAGTGCATGCTGGAATCTATCTAGAGGAAGGAAATCTTCAACAAATAGTGCATGCTGGAATCTATCTAGAGGAAGGAAATCTTCAACAATTAGTGCATGCTGGAATCTATCTAGAGGAAGGAAATCTTCAACAAATAGTGCATGCTGGAATCTATCTAGAGGAAGGAAATCTTCAACAAATAGTGCATGCTGGAATCTATCTAGAGGAAGGAAATCTTCAACAAACAGTGCACGCTGGAGTCTATCTAGAGCAGGCAAACCTTCATCAAATAGTGCATGCTGGAATCTATCTAGAGGAAGGACATCTTCAACAAATAGTGCATGCTGGAATCTATCTAGAGGAAGGAAATCTTCAACAAATAGTGCATGCTGGAATCTATCTAGAGCAGGCAAACCTTCAACAAATAGTGCACGCTCGAATCTATCTAGAGCAGGCAAACCTTCAACAAATAGTGCATTCTTGAATCTATCTAGAGCAGGCAAACCTTCAACAGATAGTGCATGCTGGAATATATCTAGAGGAAGGAAATGTTCAACAAATAGTGCATGCTGGAATCTGTCTAGAGGAAGGAAATCTTCAACACATAGTGCATGCTGGAATCTATCTAGAGCAGACAAACCTTCAACAAATAGTGCATTCTGGAATCTATCTAGAGCAGGCAAACCTTCAACAAATAGTGCATGCTGGAATCTATCTAGAGCAGGCAAACCTTCAACAAATAGTGCATGCTGGAATCTATCTAGAGGAAGGAAATGTTCAACAAATAGTGCATGCTGGAATCTATCTAGAGGAAGGAAATCTTCAACAAATAGTGCATGCTGGAATCTATCTAGAGCAGGCAAACCTTCAACAAATAGTGCATGCTGGAATCTATCTAGAGCAGGCAAACCTTCAACAAATAGTGCATGCTGGAATCTATCTAGAGGAAGGAAATGTTCAACAAATAGTGCATGCTGGAATCTATCTAGAGGAAGGAAATCTTCAACAAATAGTGCATGCTGGAATCTATCTAGAGCAGGCAAACCTTCAACAAATAGTGCATGCTGGAATCTATCTAGAGCAGGCAAACCTTCAACAAATAGTGCATGCTGGAATCTATCTAGAGGAAGGAAATGTTCAACAAATAGTGCATGCTGGAATCTATCTTGAGGAAGGAAATCTTCAACAAATAGTGCATGCTGGAATCTATCTAGAGGAAGGGAACCTTCAACAAATAGTGCATGTTGGAATCTATCTAGAGGAAGGAAATCTTCAACAAATAGTGCATGCTGGAATCTATCTAGAGGAAGGAAATCTTCAACAAATAGTGCATGCTGGAATCTATCTAGAGGAAGGAAATCTTCAACAAATAGTGCATGCTGGAATCTATTTAGAGCAGGCAAACCTTCATCAAATAGTGCATGCTGGAATCTATCTAGAGCAGGCAAACCTTCAACAAATAGTGCACGCTGGAATCTATCTAGAGCAGGCAAACCTTCATCAAATAGTGCATGCTGGAATCTATCTAGAGGAAGGAAATCTTCAACCAAATAGTGCATGCTGGAATCTATCTAGAGGAAGGAATCTTCAACAAATAGTGCACGCTGGAATCTATCTAGAGGAAGGAAATCTTCATCAAATAGTGCATGCTGGAATCTATCTAGAGGAAGGAAATCTTCAACAAATAGTGCACGCTGGAATCTATCTAGAGCAGGCAAACCTTCAACAAATAGTTCATGCTGGAATCTATCTAGAGGAAGGAAATCTTCAACAAATAGTGCATGCTGGAATCTATCTAGAGGAAGGAAATCTTCAACAAATAGTGCATGCTGGAATCTATCTAGAGGAAGGAAATCTTCAACAAATAGTGCATGCTGGAATCTATCTAGAGGAAGGAAATCTTCAACAATTAGTGCATGCTGGAATCTATCTAGAGGAAGGAAATCTTCAACAAATAGTGCATGCTGGAATCTATCTAGAGGAAGGAAATCTTCAACAAATAGTGCATGCTGGAATCTATCTAGAGGAAGGAAATCTTCAACAAACAGTGCACGCTGGAGTCTATCTAGAGCAGGCAAACCTTCATCAAATAGTGCATGCTGGAATCTATCTAGAGGAAGGACATCTTCAACAAATAGTGCATGCTGGAATCTATCTAGAGGAAGGAAATCTTCAACAAATAGTGCATGCTGGAATCTATCTAGAGCAGGCAAACCTTCAACAAATAGTGCACGCTCGAATCTATCTAGAGCAGGCAAACCTTCAACAAATAGTGCATTCTGGAATCTATCTAGAGCAGGCAAACCTTCAACAGATAGTGCATGCTGGAATATATCTAGAGGAAGGAAATCTTCATCAAATAGTGCATGCTGGAATCTATCTAGAGGAAGGAAATCTTCAACAAATAGTGCACGCTGGAATCTATCTAGAGCAGGCAAACCTTCAACAAATAGTGCATGCTGGAATCTATCTAGAGGAAGGAAATCTTCAACAAATAGTGCATGCTGGAATCTATCTAGAGGAAGGAAATCTTCAACAAATAGTGCATGCTGGAATCTATCTAGAGGAAGGAAATCTTCAACAAATAGTGCATGCTGGAATCTATCTAGAGGAAGGAAATCTTCAACAATTAGTGCATGCTGGAATCTATCTAGAGGAAGGAAATCTTCAACAAATAGTGCATGCTGGAATCTATCTAGAGGAAGGAAATCTTCAACAAATAGTGCATGCTGGAATCTATCTAGAGGAAGGAAATCTTCAACAAACAGTGCACGCTGGAGTCTATCTAGAGCAGGCAAACCTTCATCAAATAGTGCATGCTGGAATCTATCTAGAGGAAGGACATCTTCAACAAATAGTGCATGCTGGAATCTATCTAGAGGAAGGAAATCTTCAACAAATAGTGCATGCTGGAATCTATCTAGAGCAGGCAAACCTTCAACAAATAGTGCACGCTCGAATCTATCTAGAGCAGGCAAACCTTCAACAAATAGTGCATTCTGGAATCTATCTAGAGCAGGCAAACCTTCAACAGATAGTGCATGCTGGAATATATCTAGAGGAAGGAAATGTTCAACAAATAGTGCATGCTGGAATCTGTCTAGAGGAAGGAAATCTTCAACACATAGTGCATGCTGGAATCTATCTAGAGCAGACAAACCTTCAACAAATAGTGCATTCTGGAATCTATCTAGAGCAGGCAAACCTTCAACACATAGTGCATGCTGGAATCTATCTAGAGCAGGCAAACCTTCAACAAATAGTGCATGCTGGAATCTATCTAGAGGAAGGAAATGATCAACAAATAGTGCATGCTGGAATCTATCTAGAGGAAGGAAATCTTCAACAAATAGTGCATGCTGGAATCTATCTAGAGCAGGCAAACCTTCAACAAATAGTGCATGCTGGAATCTATCTAGAGCAGGCAAACCTTCAACAAATAGTGCATGCTGGAATCTATCTAGAGGAAGGAAATGTTCAACAAATAGTGCATGCTGGAATCTATCTAGAGGAAGGAAATCTTCAACAAATAGTGCATGCTGGAATCTATCTAGAGGAAGGGAACCTTCAACAAATAGTGCATGTTGGAATCTATCTAGAGGAAGGAAATCTTCAACAAATAGTGCATGCTGGAATCTATCTAGAGGAAGGAAATCTTCAACAAATAGTGCATGCTGGAATCTATCTAGAGGAAGGAAATCTTCAACAAATAGTGCATGCTGGAATCTATTTAGAGCAGGCAAACCTTCATCAAATAGTGCATGCTGGAATCTATCTAGAGCAGGCAAACCTTCAACAAATAGTGCACGCTGGAATCTATCTAGAGCAGGCAAACCTTCATCAAATAGTGCATGCTGGAATCTATCTAGAGGAAGGAAATCTTCAACAAATAGTGCATGCTGGAATCTATCTAGAGGAAGGAAATCTTCAACAAATAGTGCACGCTGGAATCTATCTAGAGGAAGGAAATCTTCATCAAATAGTGCATGCTGGAATCTATCTAGAGGAAGGAAATCTTCAACAAATAGTGCACGCTGGAATCTATCTAGAGCAGGCAAACCTTCAACAAATAGTGCATGCTGGAATCTATCTAGAGGAAGGAAATCTTCAACAAATAGTGCATGCTGGAATCTATCTAGAGGAAGGAAATCTTCAACAAATAGTGCATGCTGGAATCTATCTAGAGGAAGGAAATCTTCAACAAATAGTGCATGCTGGAATCTATCTAGAGCAGGCAAACCTTCAAATAGTGCACGCTCGAATCTATCTAGAGCAGGCAAACCTTCAACAAATAGTGCACACTGGAATCTATCTAGAGCAGGCAAACCTTCATCAAATAGTGCATGCTGGAATCTATCTAGACGAAGGAAACCTTCAACAAATAGTGCATGCTGGAATCAATCTAGAGGAAGGAAATCTTCAACAAATAGTGCATGCTGGAATCTATCTAGAGGAAGGAAATCTTCAACAAATAGTGCATGCTGGAATCTATCTAGAGCAGGCAAACCTTCAACAAATAGTGCACGCTGGAATCTATCTAGAGGAAGGAAATCTTCAACAAATAGTGCATGCTGGAATCTATCTAGAGGAAGGAAATCTTCAACAAATAGTGCATGCTGGAATCTATCTAGAGGAAGGAAATCTTCAACAAATAGTGCATGCTGGAATCTATCTAGAGGAAGGAAATCTTCAACAAATAGTGCATGCTGGAATCTATCTAGAGGAAGGAAATCTTCAACAAATAGTGCATGCTGGAATCTATCTAGAGCAGGCAATCCTTCATCAAATAGTGCATGCTGGAATCTATCTAGAGCAGGCAAACATTCATCAAATAGTGCATGCTGGAATCTATCTAGAGGAAAGAAATCTTCAACAAATAGTGCTTACTGGAATCTATCTAGAGCAGGCAAACCTTCAACAAATAGTGCATGCTGGAATCTATCTAGAGGAAGGAAATCTTCAACAAATAGTGCATGCTGGAATCTATCTAGAGGAAGGAAACCTTCAACAAATAGTGCATGTTGGAATCTATCTAGAGGAAGGAAACCTTCAACAAATAGTGCATGCTGGATCTATCTAGAGCAGGCAAACCTTCAACAAATAGTGCATGCTGGAATCTATCTAGAGCAGGCAAACCTTCAACAAATAGTGCATGCTGGAATCTATCTAGAGCAGGCAAACCTTCAACAAATAGTGCATGCTGGAATCTATCTAGAGCAAGCAAACCTTCAACAAATAGTGCATGATGGAATCTATCTACAGGAAGAAAATCTTCAACAAATAGTGCATGCTGGAATCAATCTAGAGGAAGGAAATCTTAAACAAATAGTGCATGCTGGAATATATCTAGAGGAAGGAAATCTTCAACAAATAGTGCATGCTGGAATCTATCTAGAGGAAGGAAATCTTCAACAATTAGTGCATGCTGGAATCTATCTAGAGGAAGGAAATCTTCAACAAATAGTGCATGCTGGAATCTATCTAGAGCAGGCAAACCTTCAACAAATAGTGCACGCTCGAATCTATCTAGAGCAGGCAAACCTTCAACAAATAGTGCATGCTGGAATCTATCTAGAGGAAGGAAATCTCCAACAAATAGTGCATGCTGGAATCTATCTAGAGGAAGGAAATCTTCAACAAATAGTGCATGCTGGAATCTATCTAGAGGAAGGAAATCTTCAACAATAGTGCATGCTGGAATCTATCTAGAGGAAGGAAATCTTCAACAAATAGTGCATGCTGGAATCTATCTAGAGGAAGGAAATCTTCAACAAATAGTGCATGCTGGAATCTATCTAGAGGAAGGAAATCTTCAACAAATCAGTGCATGCTGGAGTCTATCTAGAGCAGCAAACCTTCAATCAAATAGTGCATGCTGGAATCTATCTAGAGGAAGGACATCTTCAACAAATAGTGCATGCTGGAATCTATCTAGAGGAAGGAAATCTTCAACAAATAGTGCATGCTGGAATCTATCTAGAGCAGGCAAACCTTCAACAAATAGTGCACGCTCGAATCTATCTAGAGCAGGCAAACCTTCAACAAATAGTGCATGCTGGAATCTATCTAGAGCAGGCAAACCTTCAACAAATAGTGCATGCTGGAATATCTAGAGGAAGGAAATGTTCAACAAATAGGCATGCTGGAATCTGTCTAGAGGAAGAAATCTTCAACACATAGTGCATGCTGGAATCTATCTAGAGCAGACAAACCTTCAACAAATAGTGCATTCTGGAATCTATCTAGAGCAGGCAAACCTTCAACAAATAGTGCATGCTGGAATCTATCTAGAGCAGGCAAACCTTCAACAAATAGTGCATGCTGGAATCTATCTAGAGGAAGGAAATGTTCAACAAATAGTGCATGCTGGAATCTATCTAGAGGAAGGAAATCTTCAACAAATAGTGCATGCTGGAATCTATCTAGAGGAAGGAAATGTTCAACAAATAGTGCATGCTGGAATCTATCTAGAGGAAGGAAATCTTCAACAAATAGTGCATGCTGGAATCTATCTAGAGGAAGGAAACCTTCAACAGATAGTGCATGCTGGAATCTATCTAGAGGAAGGAAACCTTCAACAAATAGTGCATGCTGGAATCTATCTAGAGCAGGCAAACCTTCAACAAATAGTGCATGCTGGAATGTATCTAGAGCAGGCAAACCTTCAACAAATAGTGCATGCTGGAATCTATATAGAGGAAGGAAATGTTCAACAAATAGTGCATGCTGGAATCTATCTAGAGGAAGGAAATCTTCAACAAATAGTGCATGCTGGAATCTATCTAGAGCAGGGAAACCTTCAACAAATAGTGCATGCTGGAATCTATCTAGAGGAAGGAAATCTTCAACAAATAGTGCATGCTGGAATCTATCTAGAGCAGGCAAACCTTCAACAAATAGTGCACGCTGGAATCTATCTAGACGAAGGAAATCTTCAAAAAATAGTGCATGCTGGAATCTATCTAGAGGAAGGAAATCTTCAACAAATAGTGCATGCTGGAATCTATCTAGAGCAGGCAAATCTTCAACAAATAGTGCATGCTGGAATCTATCTAGAGCAGGCAAACCTTCATCAAATAGTGCACGCTGGAACTATCTAGAGCAGGCAAAACCTTCATCAAATAGTGCATGCTGGAATCTATCTAGAGCAGGCAAACTTCATCAAATAGTGCATGCTGGAATCTATTTAGAGGCAGGCAACACCGTCAACAAATAGTGCACGCTGGAATCTATCTAGAGGAAGGAAATCTTCAACAAATAGTGCATGCTGGAATCTATCTAGAGGAAGGAAATCTTCAACAAAATAGTGCATGCTGGAATCTATCTAGAGCAGGCAAACCTTCATCAAATAGTGCACGCTGGAATCTATCTAGAGCAAGCAAATCTTCAACAAATAGTGCATGCTGGAATCTATCTAGAGCAGGCAAACCTTCATCAAACAGTGCATGCTGGAATCTATCTAGAGCAGGCAAATCTTCAACAAATAGTGCATGCTGGAATCTATCTAGAGCAGGCAAACCTTCATCAAATAGTGCATGCTGGAATCTATCTAGAGCAGGCAAATCTTCAACAAATAGTGCATGCTGGAATCTATCTAGAGCAGGCAAACCTTCATCAAATAGTGCACGCTGGAATCTATCTAGAGCAGGCAAACCTTCATCAAATAGTGCACGCTGGAATCTATCTAGAGCAGGCAAACCTTCATCAAATAGTGCATGCTGGAATATATTTAGAGCAGGCAAACCTTCAACAAATAGTGCACGCTGGAATCTATCTAGAGGAAGGAAATCTTCAACAAATAGTGCATGCTGGAATCTATCTAGAGGAAGGAAATCTTCAACAAATAGTGCATGCTGGAATCTATCTAGAGCAGGCAAACCTTCATCAAATAGTGCACGCTGGAATCTATCTAGAGCAGGCAAACCTTCATCAAATAGTGCATGCTGGAATCTATCTAGAGCAGGCAAACCTTCATCAAATAGTGCATGCTGGAATCTATCTAGAGCAGGCAAACCTTCAACAAATAGTGCATGCTGGAATCTATCTAGAGGAAGGAAATCTTCAACAAATAGTGCATGCTGGAATCTATCTAGAGCAGGCAAACCTTCATCAAATAGTGCATGCTGGAATCTATCTAGAGCAGGCAAACCTTCAACAAATAGTGCATGCTGGAATCTATCTAGAGGAAGGAAATCTTCAACAAATAGTGCATGCTGGAATCTGTCTAGATCAGGCAAACCTTCAACAAATAGTGCATGCTGGAATCTATCTAGAGGAAGGAAACCTTCAACAAATAGTGCATACTGAAAACGGACACACTGACCCTGAGGTGCAGAAAAAAGGTGTGACGTACTGCCCTTGACAGAGGTACACAGAAACAAGGTGTGACGTACTGCCCCCGACAGAGGTACAGAAAAACAAGGTGTGACGTATTGCCCCCGACAGAGGTACACAGAAACAAGGTCTAGCTTCATCGTGTTCAAACAATTCCATTGATATGAATGTATACGTACGCATTTGTCTGCCCTGTACAGGAAAGGAACTTGAAATTTGATTTTTTTATTAAATTGTTCTTTCGCTCTTTATCCCACTTTGGGACATGGACTCTTTATCAACTCCAAGCCGCTCTATCGTTTGCCATCTCTTACAGCTCTGTCCATATCCTCATCATATTATCTGTCTCTAAATCTTTTCTCCGTGTTCTTAAGTCTTCCTCTAGTGTATTTGCCCTCTGATTTGTAGGTCTGTTTCTGTCATTTGCCCTCCGTGTGTTTTTACGTCTTCATCTATTTCATTGACACTGTAGACTTCAGTTAAAGGACTTACTTGCTACGTATCAATCTGTGACCTTCTGTAAAACACACACATTTAGTATTCATACGTTATGTACTATTAACGTATTAACTCTTCCGGTCCCCAGCATGGCGGACAGGCATTGAACCGTTAAGGCCTCTGGAGTATTTATCCTTGTGGCTACGGTTTTCATTCGTATTTTCCTCATGTTGGACTGCTAATACATGTTTCCGTCGCCCTGCCACTGAGTGAGTGCGTGGCGCGACACTGTGAGTTGTGAAATTCGTGTAGAATGCTTTTACATCTGTCCAATGATGTTTATACAGTGAACTGCATGTTCGGAACAATGGCGACCAACTGTCGCTGAACTGACTGGTTTACCTTTTTGGTTCACGAGTGCATTTTTCAGGAGACTCCTGGGAGTCGTCGCTAGAGCTACGGAGTTTGTGCTTTCTGCGGCGCTTTCGGCGGGTCGCCCTGCGGAAAGAGACAGAGCCATGTCGAATAAAACCCGGGTCAATTAAGTCTTTCTTGTGAATGCCGATTCCATCCACGATGAAGTGTATTTTTCGTGGAAAACTTTCGTGTTGGCATTTTGGAGGCGGCATTATGTACAGTGTACCTGTGCGGGCTGTTGGCTTGCCGAGACTTTTCACATTGGACAGTGAGCAGCATTTTGTGTGATATTCACTGGCACAGAAACAGAGCATAATGGGGCCGACCCGTTGCCGTGAAGTTTGGAAACCACGACCAACTTACTAACTTATATATATATATATATATATATATATATATATATATATATATATATATATATAATAATATATATATATTTTTGTGTGTGTTTGTGTGTGTGTGTGTGTGTGTGTGTGTGTGTGTGTGTGTGTGTGTGTGTAACCTGACATACACACATCACATTTGACTTTATATGCAGACACCATGTACACCTATAAACAGCTAACTAGATTCACTCAATCCATCTCTATGCTTGTGATCGTGTAGATATTCTAGCTGCTACAGTGTCCCCGAACGCCTTAAGGTGGAAATGATATGATCAGATTTTTCAATTCAAATTTTTGCAACAAGCAAACATTTCTGTGGGGCGTGGACTTCAGTGTCAGCTGTGATCTACATCAGAGTTCTGCCACAGGGCTGCTGACTTCTTTGATGTGCGCAAATGTTCACGTGTCATCTGCAAGTACACCTTCACTGTGGGCTATTCTGCTGTTCTATCATCTCTGGTTCCAGCACAGACAATGGTTGATAGCCGGCCTGTGTGATGAAGATTCTGTTGTATTTGACCAGTTTCTGTACTAAGAAAGCAAACACATTATCGGCATGGCACATGATGATGATGCAAGCTGACAATTATCATTGTGAAGTTTATTTGAGGACTGTCTGCTTACTGCCTCCCTCGGCCTTATGCCGCTACATCATCATGACACGCGTGGCTGGCTGATGATGCCTTGATTTCTTCCTCCTGCCAACAGAAGATGAGCATTTCACGGCCGGATCTGCTGGAATATTCTCGTCACTGAAGAGCTAACTTGACTGGGATCTTCCAGTCATTTACCTGTATACCAGTCAATATACATGTTCCCTGGCTGAGCCCTTCCAGCCATTCCCCCGTCTACAGAGTGCCGTAGTTTGAGATCTCACGACAACTTACTGCCTACAGAATGTCGTTGATAAGTAGTATGTAATATGCATTTCGAGTCGCATTTGAGGTGACAACTTTATAGACCCTTAGTATAATATTCTGGCTGGTGTCACAAACTGGAGCCTTCAGGCTACGCTCCACCAAAATTTGATGTTTTTTCCTTATATATTCCTAGTAAGCTGGTGTAGCCAGTCGTCCCTAGGGGGAAAGTGGAGTCAACAGGCACACTGTTTAAAATCCTTTTCCTTATTGTGGGCCTCTGCCGGACCTTTGTCTACATACCCCCTGTAAATCTTAGGTACCCTATCCCTCTCTTTCCTCTTCTTCTTCTTACCACTAAACAATACCCTTTCATATTGTTTCAGAACATACCCACACAAGACTGTATTTTAACAAATGATAAAATAAAACATTTAATACAGAAATTGTCACGTGTGTGTGTGTGCTCTGTTTGCGTGTGGAAATATGTAGTATTTTCTATGGTGTATGCGAGAATAGATTAGTGAGCTCAGGATCGTTCTTCATCATGTTAGGCCATGCCACATCACACCACAGTAAGTTCAGAACAGGTCTCACCGAATGAAGCCTCAATCCGGACAATGGTTGACTTCTTGGAGTTAATCATATATATATATAATATTCTGGGTGACTGTTCTCCACTACTGAATATGGTATACCAAAGTCCACAAGTTCAGAACCCCCGATGTATTTAATGTGTCTATAACGATCCTGGAACCTAGGAATCTCGGCACTTCTCTCACACGACTCCCCTAGAAACAAACTGATGATGTCTGTTCGAGTAAGTTCCTCCTGTATGTTTGTACAAGTTTACTGAACAGGTTTCCTCACCATTATGCCTTCTCTATATAATAATGTTATTGTCCTGAGAAGTAATCACCATTATACCTTCTCTATATAATAATGTTATTGTTCTGAGAAGTAATCACCATTATACCTTCTCTATATACTAATGTTATTGTTCTGAGAATTCATCACTGTTAATATGAATCCGCCTTTTCAGGACCTCAGTCACTGACAAGCAGTCCTTTTTATGTTAAACACTCTAGACTTTGATGAGGCCATGATTGGTGGAACGGTGTCCCATTGCCGACACCATTTAACATAACCTCACTCCGTGTGACTGCTATTTTTCCTCCTCTCCCTGCTGTCCTTAATTTCTCCGGTACAGTAAAATATCACTCAGTGTGACTGGCTTTGTCTACACCTCGTAGTAATACTTCCTTTCTTTTATACCGTTGAACCTGTAGAGAATAGAACATTCGGTGAGAGAAAAACCCTATTCCAATCCACTATATGTGATTATAAGTCAATGGCCATAATCAGATATTTATCATGGTCAACCTGGAACTACCCTCTGGCTTAATACAGAGTCGTTTGTCACATTTTGGTGGTAAGGGAAAACAAAGACCAAACAGAAAAACACAGGAGCCCCAGTAGGCCTCACTACCGGAATATCCCACCATTTACATTTCCTTTATCCCCCCAGCCATCTCAAATCTCAACGAATATCATCCCATTACACTGGTCTTACCCTGCCGAGTGAAATGATATATAACTCTATTTATAAATTAACTACCTTATGCTAGTGTTCCGAGTTTGAATTCACAATTCACAACATGAAAAACAATGTCCCTTGTTTCCAGACAACATGGGGACACTGTGAATCCATTCTCCATTCGAATTGGAACACACAAACACTCCCGTTGTCTGTAATTCGTAAACAGACTGAACACAGACTTTCGTTAACTTCTCCCAAGCCAAATGTTGCACGAGTGACATCACTCACGTGACCGGACTTCAATCAAGAAAGCCCCGCCTCTCCCTTCTCCATTCTCCTGAGATCCGAGAAACAGAGCTGCCGAATTTCTTTGATGCCGGGTAAATTAACCTGCCGCCAATTGTCTTTGATTGGGGGACTTCTCAGGGAATCCCGGTCGTGTTTGAAACTGGGAACATATTTCCCGACATCAAATAGTTGTGGCGCCTAGCAACGGCGGTTTTCAGGCCTTTCATCAATCTGGATCGAAATTCTTCAGTATTATGTGACATAGGCCCCCTCTTAAGAGAGTTGACCGCATCAACTCTTACTCACTGGAGGTTCGATCCAGATGATCCACAACAATCCACTCATCAAACGCATGTTCAGTTTCTGGGAGATGGCTCAGCACATCAATTGTTGATAGTCTGCCTGTATCCTCAAAGGTATTGCGTCCCCTGCAATTAGGCGATCTCACTGATAGCCTATATCTTTATAATGCCATTCACTAGTGTTGGCGTATCGCTCCTGTACGTTTAGTCGGCCAACTTCCGACTTGCGTAAGCGATGGCTCACAATACAGACGGATCGTTCCATCCTGACTGTAACAGTGTCTCCATATCCGCTTAGTTTCCTCAAGTTTTACATCCTGGGATTTGCGGTATCGTCCTCGTTGGACAGAATCGTCTTCCCCAAAGCTCCTGGATTTTTGCTTCCAAGACCATCTCGGTCGATGTTGGATCCGGTCAGCCAATCCTTGGTTGGAGTCTCGGGTATTTCGCGCCGTTCCCGACGTTACCCACCCCTTCTGAACTGGGTTACTAGCGAATGGTTCACTATTGGCCTCTTCCTGACGTGTGATTTCCCTCCTCTCTTCGGCTGGAAAATCTGACCTACCTCGTACGTTCCCATAGGCCTTCCTATGTAGTACTTGGGATCTCTGGTCTCCGTCTGGACCTGTAACCTTTTTCCCAATGGCTGCCATTACCATAAGGTGAGGGGATTTGATATCGGATCTCTCCTCATACTTCTGCAGGAGATGCCTAGGAAGACTGTTCAGTTCTCCCCCGATCCGAATTTCGTAGGTGTTCCGGGACACAACCTTTACCACAGGATAAGGTCCATGCCATCCTGCTTGCATCATGTTGGTCTCTGCTGGTCCCCACACTACTACTTTCTCTCCCACCTTAAGAGCTCCTTTACTCTTCGTCCGATTTTTGGGTGGTGCCTTCTGGCACTCTGGACAAGACTTAACCAACCGGCGTACATCACCAGTCATTCCTGGCCAGCAATAATGGCCGGAAATCTGCTGCAACGTCTCTCTGACACCCATATGTCGAGTTCCGGATATCTGACTACCGGATATGGTATGTCCGCTCTGAAGAATGTGAGGACGGTGGGCTTCTGGGACCACCAACTGCTCATGCAGTTTGTCTCCCCTTCCAGCTCTCCGATAGAGTAGTCGATTCCTCAGAAAGTACTGCCCCCGTTCTGATGGGTCAGCCCTTTTTTGCAGCTTCTTGTAACAAGGACGCAACGTTGTGTCCTTCCTCTGGGCAGTATGCAATTCCCCAAGGCACTGGGTTGTGGCATATCGTGTCTGCCCTCTTTTCCTTCCCTTGAGATCCAGTGGCTGATGTTCCCAGGTGGGCGGGTTGTTTGGGCATCCCCAAGAACACGTATTTCGTACCTAAGGATCACGGGAAATAGGGAATCCGATAACACAGCTGCTGGAATGATGCCTGTGACGTACCTGGATTTAATCTCCACCTTGGCGATTGGCAGCGTCATGGCAACAGCACTCCTCATTGCAGGCTGTATCTCAATAGTCTCCCCTGTGAGTTGGTCTGGGCGTACCAAGCTGGCATCAATCACAGCTTCCCCGTCCAAACCAGAATCATAGAGACAGGTAACCTGCTGGCCGTTGACTTCAATCCGTTCGACCACAGGTGGCCTCTCTTGGTCCAGAGTTCCTTCAACAACCTCGACCTTTTCAGGTGGCAACCACCTTTGGAGCCATGCGGCAGGCTGCGAAGTGAGAGCTTTTCGATTTCGATTTGCAGTCTTTTGTGTTGTGAGAGGGTGACTTGCAGATCGAACACCACTTCTCAGACCACTGTCGTTTCGGTTGAGAGTTGGGTGGGCTCTGTCTCCCATCCTTTGTCTTCTCTGGACTCTTCTCTGAGTGTTCTGCATAAGGTTCAACTTTCTTGGTTTCTGAGCCCTTGAATTTCTTTCTGTCATGTTTCTCCTGACCTTTGTTGGTTGGTGTACAGGTTTCTTCCGTCTCCCCATGGACTTCAACGAATCTTTCCCCCAGCTTATTCACCACATCAAGCCGTTCCGCCCCTTGTTCTCCCAAGAATGTCTTCAGAGGTTCTGACATTTGCTGTCGCATCTGGTCGACAATCATGAGCTCTTCCAGACTCTCATAGTCATGCTTGAACCCTGCCAAATCCATCCATTTTTGGAGGTAGGATTTCAGGCGCAAACTGTAGGCGGTGAATAGCTCTCCTGGCTCTCGTTTCGCTGCTCGAAACTTCTTCCTATATGTACTTGATGTGATCTCGTAATGTTTCAGCAAAGCGGCTTTCAATTCGTCGTAATTGTTCTCGTGTCCTGGCGGCAGGCGAGAATAGACCTCGTAACCGGTTCCAAGCAATCCCTGGGATAGCTTAAGATTCCATTTGTCTCGGTCCAGACCCATAGCAACGGACATGGCCTCGAAGCGTTGAAGGTACTGGTCAATCTTCTCTTTGCTCTGATCATAGACCGCTAGAGGAAACTTCATAGCATGGTAAGTATGTCCACCTGCTGAAGTTGAGCCTGGGACTGAGGAACCTCCAACTGCACCCTCAGTTTCCCCATTAGATTGTCTCTTCAACTCCAGTTCCCTCATCCTGTACTCGTGCTCCCTTTTCTGAGCCTCCTGCTCTGCTTCCCGTTTCCTAGCAGCTTCCTCCACTTTCAGTTTCTTTGCTGCCTGCTCAGCTTCAAGTTCCATTTTCTTGGCTGCCTGCTCAGCTTCAAGTTCCATCCTTCTAGTGGCTTGCTCAGCTTCTATCCTCTTAGTTTCTAACTCCATCTTCCTCAATTCCAATTCGGCCTTCCGGTCGTCTCTTTCTGCTTGACGATACTCTCTCTCTCCACTTCCTGTATGTAATCCGTTAAAGCTGAACCCGACAAACCCAGTCCTTCCCCCTTTTCCCTTAGTTCTACAGTGGTTAATTTAGGGGTGGCCATATTTCAAAGAGGTAAGTCAGCAGGTTGAGTCTAAAAACCCCAAGCAATATAGATAATTAATATCTAAAATTAATCTATATATAAGACACCACACAGTACACCACAACACAATCTCTCAACGACAAGAGTAGACTAGGACGAAGACCTATGCAGACTTGTAAAGTGTGAACAGGAAAGTTATGTGCCTGAACACCTATCCACATTCACTATAACTTGATCTTTAACTGTCCGGCCCTACCTCTATCACGGTAATTTCACCCACAATAATGTAATATCACCAAAATTAAGGTAATGTCACCTTCCTGTGTGACGTGCCCATGTAAATGTCGCTATCCTTAATGTGATATCACCACCCCGGACGAGCCCCCATAAATGTAGCCAGTCGTCCCTAGGGGGAAAGTGGAGTCAACAGGCACACTGTTTAAAATCCTTTTCCTTATTGTGGGCCTCTGCCGGACCTTTGTCTACATACCCCCTGTAAATCTTAGGTACCCTATCCCTCTCTTTCCTCTTCTTCTTCTTACCACTAAACAATACCCTTCATATTGTTGCAGAACATACCCACACAAGACTGTATTTTAACAAATGATAAAATAAAACATTTAATACAGAAATTGTCACGTGTGTATGTGTGGACTGTTTGCGTGTGGAAATATGTAGTATTTTCTATGGTGTATGCGAGAATAGATTAGTGAGCTCAGGATCGTTCTTCATCATGTTAGGCCATGCCACATCACACCACAGTAAGTTCAGAACAGGTCTCACCGAATGAAGCCTCAATCCGGACAATGGTTGCCTTCTTGGAGTTAATCATATATATATAGTCTGAGTGACTGTTCTCCACTACTGAATATGGTATACCAAAGTCCACAAGTTCAGAACCCCCGATGTATTTAATGTGTCTATAACGATCCTGGAACCTAGGAATCTCGGCACTTCTCTCACACGACTCCCCAAGAAACAAACTGATGATGTCTGTTCGAGTAAGTTCCTCCTGTATGTTTGTACAAGTTTACTGAACCGGTTTCCTCACCATTATGCCTTCTCTATATAATAATGTTATTGTCCTGAGAAGTAATCACCATTATACCTTCTCTATATAATAATGTTATTGTCCTGAGAAGTAATCACCATTAATATGAACCCGCCTTTTCAGTACCTCAGTCACTGCCAACCAGCCCTTTTTATGTTAAACACTCTGGGCTTTGAGGAGGCCATGATTGGTGGAACGGTGTCCCATTGCCGACACCATTTAACACAACTTCACTCAGTGTGACTGCTATTTTTCTCCTCTCTCAGCTGTCCTTAATTTCTCGGGTACAGTAAAATATCACTCAGTGTGACTGGCATTTTTCTCCTCTCTCAGCTGTCCTTAATTTCTCGGGTACAGTAAAATATCACTCAGTGTGACTGGCATTGTCCACACCTCGTAGTAATACTTTCTTTCTGTTAAACAGTTGAACCTGTAGAGAATAGAACATTCGGTGAGAGAAAAACCCTATTCCAATCCACTATATGTGATTATAAGTCAATGGCCATAATCAGATATTTATCCTGGTCAACCTGGAACTACCCTCTGGCTTAATACAGAGTCGTTTGTCACATTTTGGTGGTAAGGGAAAACAAAGACCAAACAGAAAAACACAGGAGCCCCAGTGGGCCTCACTACGGGAATATCCCACCCTGTACATTTCCTTTATCCCCCCAGCCATCTCAAATCTCACCGAATATCATCCCATTACACTGGTCTTACCCTGCCGAGTGAAATGATATATAACTCTATTTATAAATTAACTACCTTATGCTAGTGTTCCGAGTTTGAATTCACAATTCACAACATGAAAAACAATGTCCCTTGTTTCCAGACAACATGGGGACACTGTGAATCCATTCTCCATTCGAATTGGAACACACAAACACTCCCGTTATCTGTAGTTCATCCACAGACAGACTGAACGCAACTTTCGTTAACTTCTCCCAGCCAAATGTTGCACGAGTGACATCACTCACGTGACCGGACTTCAATCAAGAAAGCCCCGCCTCTCCCTTCTCCATTCTCCTGAGATCCGAGAAAACAGACTGCCGAATTTCTTTGATGCCGGGCAAATTAACCTGCCGCCAATTGTCTTTGATTGGGGGACTTCTCAGGGAATCCCGGTCGTGTTTGAAACTGGGAACATATTTCCCGACATCAAATAGTTGTGGCGCCTAGCAACGGCGGTTTTCAGGCCTTTCATCAATCTGGATCGAAATTCTTCAGTATTATGTGACAGCTGGTATCGCTCACGTCATACACTGTCGCCTTCTGAGAGGTATATGCAGTGCTGCCCCTGAGGCTCCTCCTTATAAAACCTTAGTAATGTGGTTGATATATTTCAAGAGGAATACAAGAGGACCCCTCCAAAAACAAATAAACAAGATAACAGCTTGGATGGATAAATGGGGTTTCAAAATCAATACCAATAAGACGGTCAGCATGGTATTTAGCAGTAAGAAGAAGATAAACCGTGACAAGGACTGGAAAATAGAGATAAAAGGGGAAACCATCAAGAGAACAAAGAGCACAGTGTTCCTAGGAATGACCCTGGACGAACAGATGAACTGGTCAAAGCATATAAGCCAGACATTAGAAAAATGCAAGAAAGCGAGCAACCTACTGCGGGTGATAAAAGGTAACGGTTGGGGTGCCCACACCCAAACAATGCTGATGTTCTATAAAGCATTTATCAGGGGCAAGTTAGAATACGGCAGCATTGTGTACGACTCAGCTTCAGAAGCCAACAAGAGGAAGCTAGACACCATACAGACCCAAGCCCTAAACATCATCTTGGGTGCTGGAAAATGTACATCCAGAGAAGCCATGGAGGTAGCACTGGGTGTGCTCCCACTGAGTCTGAGGCGTAAACAGCTGACGTATAACTACTGGCTTAAGGTAGCCCAAGACAAAAACCACCCTGGATACCAAACGTTCAGCGACAACAACAGCAAAAGGGGGGGCATCCCAAGAGTTAAACTGCAAAGACCGGCAGGTTGGGAAGCAGCAGAGAAGATGAAGGAAGAAACCGAGCTAGCAGAGACCCTGAAACAGTCAAGACGGTTCAAGCCAACAATCCCACCATGGGAACTAACAGTCCCACTCACTGACTGTAGTCTAGCGAAATCCATCACCAAGGACACGGAGGACATTGATGCAAGAGACACGGCCGAGGAATACATACAAGAATTCAGTAAGGACAACCTCCTAATATACACAGACGGGTCCAAAAACGAACAGGGAGAGGTGGGAGCAGGGGTAGTGGTCCCAGACTGGAAGCTGAAGAGACAGTTCAAGCTAACAGACCAGACAGCAGTATGCACGGCCGAACTGGTTGCCATAATGAAAGGTCTAGAGATCGCAGCCGAAAACCCACCACTAAGACTGTGTATATTAACAGACTCCCTGTCATCAGTACAAACGCTCGGGAACTTCAATAGAGGCAACAGACCTGACATAAAAGAGGAGATACTAGCAACAGCCACTAACCTCAGGTACATGGGCTGCCAAGTCACCATCGGATGGATACCAGCACACAGGGGTATCCCGGGAAACGAACAGGCAACAGAGCGGCGAAAAGGGGAATAACCAGCACTAATCAAATCTGCACAGGCCTAGGTAAAGTAGAAGGGAAGAATATAGTCAAAAACTACATTCTCAAGGAATGGAAGCAACAGTGGCGAGACAGCAATAAAGGCCGTCATGCCTTCCAAGTATTGGGTGAACCCAGATTCAAGCCACAAGTCAAAACCAACATGAAAGCACCGGCAAACAGGCAGTTGTGGAGAATGCGACTAGGCAATTGGAAAGACACAAGAGAGAACCCAAACTGCAGAGTATGCCGAGAAAACAACACCATCGAACACTACTTACTAGTATGCGACAAGTACAATAGAGAGCGAAGGGACCTGAGAGATCACTTCGTCAAAACTGGAAAACCAATGACAATGACGGAGTGCCTGCACATAAACAGCAACCCGGAAACACAGCGACTGGTCAGACAGTTCCTATGCAGAACAGGGAAGACCATATAACTTCCCTACACTGTGTATACATATATATGTGTGATTGTTTGTATTTGTTCATGTCTATATATGTTGTATTTAAAAAAAAAAAAAAAAAAAAAAAAAAAAAAAAACCTGGCGGGATACATGGCAGGATGGTGGGTTGGCTCTTCCGGTAGAGCACCTGAACTAGCAAGACAGAGAGACCTGGTCATCTTGTTGCCACGCCACACCCACACGCGATGAAGAAAACCGCCAAAACTCACAAGCGTAAAGGAGTCTGTAACGCTTACCGGGGGGACAACTTGAGACTTGCAATTAAATGCTCTGCCCTTGCCTATATCAAGTCCTTATGAGGACTATACATAGAATAACACAAGAAACGACAAACTGTTAGCAGTGCTAGCAGAGAAAAGAAGCCAAAAACGAGAAAATGCGGGCCCAATAGGCCCAACCGAGGACCGGTCTTTACCAGGACCAGCACAAAACAAACCTATCCGACGGATAGCTCTAACAGAGCGGAACCAATAAAACTAGTAGGAAGTAGGACTAACAATCCACACAACTACGGATCTCAACAATAACCACAGCTGATGAAGCAGGTTAGACGAGGCCGAATTTGAAATTTTTTTTTTGGAAAATTGGAATTGGAATTGGAATTGATATATTTGAAGCTCAGCACCTGAAGCTCATCCATTTATATCCTTCGTATATAATGTCGTTTTGCCATATAATTTGATGCTCAGCACATGAGGCATCTCCGCATATGTCCTTATTATATAATGTCGTTTTGCCATATTATCTTAGGCTCGGCACTTGATGTTCCTCTTTATATATCATTAGTATATGAAGTCTTTTTGCCACATTATTTGAGCTTCTCTAGCTGAGGCTTCTCCGTATATATTCATAGTATCCATCCATCATGTGCCATGCCGGTAAGCGTGGGTGGTCATGTTCTGCCATCTCACTCGATCACCAGAGTTGTGGATCAGCTCCGTGTTTCTGTCTCGACCATGCCACAAGGCCAAGCCATCCAGGTACTTGCTTCTAGGTCTTCCCCTTGGTCTGTTCCCCTCGATCTTACCAGTATACAATGTCGTTTTGTCATATTATTTTAGGCTCGGCACCTGAGACTCCTCCTTATATATCCTTTGTAAACTAGTCCAGCAGACGTCACAAGCTTCAACCTCATTTCTAGGACATATAACTATTGTAGAAATATCAATTATTGTTTTTAAATGACCGTTATCGATTACATTTATTGTTAAAAGTGACCTTATCAATTTGATTTGTTTTTAAATGGCTGTATTTACAAAAGTGACAGTTATTGATTTTTTTTCCTTTTTGTAGTGGCAGCTATTGTTATCTGTTATGGGCGTGGTTTATTTATGTATAAACACAATATCATACTCTTAGATTCCTATTATTTAGTGTGTAAACAATATCATCATACTCTCCCCCAAAGACACAACAAACTTTCTTAAGAGTTATAGCGAATAAAGTCAGTTTTAGCGATGTCAATTATGAACATCTAGCGCAGTGGTTCTCAACCGGTGGGGAATTCCCCCCCCCCCCCCCGCCCAGGGGAATGAAGACCATTTCAAGATCGCGTTAATACAAGAACCGATTACTTGATATTGTTATTCTCTTCATACTTTACAGTTATGTACGTCTCATCCTTCTAAAATTCATTTTATAAAGTAAGTAGACCCACAAATCATGTTTTATGTGGATGTCTAGACTTGTTTTAGTATATGCTTTTAAATTTACCTTCCATTTTTACGTATACTGTGTAGGGGTGGGGGATTTTTAGATAGGAAATATGAAAGGGGGAATGACGTTCTGAAAATACGGTGAAGGGGGGCACGGGCCAAAAAAAGGTTGAGAACCACTGATCTAGCGGAATAAGTTCGTTTATGTTGGTCAGGGGAGAGTGAGCATGAGGAGTGAAGGTGTAGTGTCCGTTTTGTTTGTATAGTAAATATATTATTATGTTTCTTGATTGTTGTATCTGCATAGTTATCATTATGCTATTTGCATTGCGCCAGTGGTTTAGGAAAAAGGATACGAATTGTTACCGTGCAGGGATGCATGCCCTTGTGACTAAATCAACAAAAACTAAAACTAATAACGGAGACTACATTGAGACAGAATTTTTTAAAGTACAGACTTAGAGTTTTATCTCGATGTGAACTTTATGCAATTCTCAACACTTCCACAGAGAGAGAGAGAGAGAGAGAGAGAGAGAGAGAGAGAGAGAGAGAGAGAGAGAGAGAGAGAGAGAGAGAGAGAGAGAGAGACAGAGAGACAGAGAGACAGAGAGACAGAGAGAGAAGGAGGGGGAGAGACAGAGAGAGAAGGAGGGAGAGAGGAGAGGGAGAGATAGGGAGAGAGAGAGAGGAGGCGGGTATTATGTTTTAGTTTATAAACAACAATCATGACAGTAAAAATAATAGCGACACATGAAAGGAATCAACAAAACTCGTATCAGTAACATATATATATATATATATATATATATATATATATATATATATATATATATATATATATATATATATATATATATATATATATATATATATATATATATGGATACGTCCAGAGGGCTGGTTTGGGATGCATGATCAGAAGGATTTGGCGGTGGCGTAGCAAACAATTGTACGCCATGTGGGTGGTGTGTGTGGAGTGGAATGGGTAAGTGGGGGGGGGGGGGGTGTCAACTACAAACAAAAAATTAGCTGGCGGGGCTGGGGGAGTCTTCTCGATACTTCTGTATTAGTGTCATTATTTGTTGATGAGGTGTTGTGTATTAGTGTCATTATTTGTTGATGAGGTGTTGTGTATTAGTGTCATTATTTGTTGATGAGGTGTTGTGTATTAGTGTCATTATTTGTTGATGAGGTGTTGTGTATTAGTGTCACTATTTGTTGAGGAGGTGTTGTGTATTAGTGTCATTATTTGTTGATGAGGTGTTGTGTATTAGTGTCATTATTTGTTGATGAGGTGTTGTGTATTAGTGTCATTATTTGTTGATGAGGTGTTGTGTATTAGTGTCATTATTTGTCGATGAGGTGTTGTGTATTAGTGTCATTATTTGTTGATGAGGTGTTGTGTATTAGTGTCATTATTTGTTGATGAGGTGTTGTGTATTAGTGTCATTATTTGTTGATGAGGTGTTGTGTATTAGTGTCATTATTTGTTGATGAGGTGTTGTGTATTAGTGTCATTATTTGTTGATGAGGTGTTGTGTATTAGTGTCATTATTTGTTGATGAGGTGTTGTGTATTAGTGTCATTATTTGTTGATGAGGTGTTGTGTATTAGTGTCATTATTTGTTGATGAGGTGTTGTGTATTAGTGTCATTATTTGTTGATGAGGTGTTGTGTATTAGTGTCATTATTTGTTGATGAGGTGTTGTGTATTAGTGTCACTATTTGTTGATGAGGTGTTGTGTATTAGTGTCACTATTTGTTGAGGAGGTGTTGTGTATTAGTGTTACTATTTGTTGAGAATGTGTTGTGTATTAGTGTCATTATTTGTTGATGAGGTGTTGTGTATTAGTGTCATTATTTGTTGATGAGGTGTTGTGTATTAGTGTCATTATTTGTTGATGAGGTGTTGTGTATTAGTGTCATTATTTGTTGATGAGGTGTTGTGTATTAGTGTCACTATTTGTTGATGAGGTGTTGTGTATTAGTGTCATTATTTGTTGAGGAGGTGTTGTGTATTAGTGTTACTATTTGTTGAGAATGTGTTGTGTATTAGTGTCATTATTTGTTGATGAGGTGTTGTGTATTAGTGTCATTATTTGTTGATGAGGTGTTGTGTATTAGTGTCACTATTTGTTGAGGAGGTGTTGTGTATTAGTGTTACTATTTGTTGAGAAGGTGTTGTGTATTAGTGTCACTATTTGTTGAGAAGGTGTTGTGTATTAGTGCCATGTGTCATGTATTTGATGCGGGTGTGTTAAAATGTGTTGTGGAAGTGTTGAGAATGTGTGGTCCATTGTCTATGGAGCGCTGCAGATTGCGGTCTTCCACCAGCTTACTGCCTACAGATGTCTGTAGATTGCGGTCTTCCACGAGCTTACTGCCTAACATTGCTGTAGTTGCGGTCTTCCACCAGCTTACTGCCTACAGGTTGCTGTAGATTGGCGTCTTTCACCAGCTTACTGTCTACAGATTGCTGTAGATTGAGGTCTTCCACCAGCTTACTGCCTACAGATTGCTGTAGATTGAGGTCTTCCACCAGCTTACTGCCTACAGATTGCTGTAACTGCAGTCTTCCACCAGCTTATTGCCTACAGATTGCTGTAGACTGAGGTCTTCCAGTACCTTACTGTCTACAAATTGCCGTAGATCAGAGGTTCCCAAACCACGGCCCGCGGACCACTTGTAGCCCGCCAGCTGTCAGAAAGTGGCACGCTAGGCCTCGTTATTTAATATAATATATTTTAATAATTTCAAAAATGCACTCGGAGCACCCCGTCAGCATTTCGCAACGAAACGTTATGAAGGTCCCATATCCCAGCCTCGTCCACCAAACCACGGCCCGCGGGCCACATGTAGCCCGCCAGCTGTCAGAAAGTGGCACGCTAGGCCTCGTTATTTAATATAATATATTTTAATAATTTCAAAAATGCACTCGGAGCACCCCGTCAGCATTTCGCAACGAAACGTTATGAAGTTCCCATATCCCAGCCTCGTCGACCAATCAGGTTGCGCATGGCGCCATGTTGTCGTCTGTTACAACTGTTTAGCAGAGTCGGTAGTCGACTGTCAAACTGTCATTTACTGCCAATATGGTACCCTGCGGTGTATGGCACAGGGATCTTTGAGCCTGAGTAATTAAGGCCGCCTGGCTAGTGCAGTCGCCGCGAACTGTGCAGGTTAGGATTTTCTTTTTGCCCTCGACAAAAAACAAATCCCACACCTTACCGAGGGATCGAACCCGGGTCTCCCAAAGGAGAGTCCATCGTTCTACCCGCTCGGCCAGCCGCCACTCAGAGTCGGTAGTATTGTGTTGAAATTATATATTTTTCAAATAAAAATATTCCGTTAAAGCCTATAAACATGAGTGTGGAAAATTTAAAATCAAGCAATGTTAAAAAGCGAAAATGTGAAGACATTGCTTCTTTGGAAGACTTTGGACACGGAAGATGTGTGCCCAGGCATTGATAAACTGGCATCTGGACTTAAGTAACTGGTTATGAAGAACAGTTACAATTGTAAATTAATTACATTAATAGCGATTTTCGAAACTGATTTAAAATGTATTGTCAAATGAACGTTTGAATTTAAACCAAAAAATTACCTCTGTGTAGTACTGACACTGACTGCCTTTAAAGTTTTAGAATTTTCTTGACGAAAGTTAAGAAAGGTAAGAATGATATTGTACGGCATTTATAATGTTATAACTTTGTGGCCCGCTTAACTACCGAAAATAATAGATGTGGCCCTCTGCTTTAAAAGCTTGGGAATCACTGCCGTATACTGAGATCTTCCAGCAGCTTACTGTCGACCAAGTCAAATGTGCATGTTTCCTGATTGAGGCCGTCTAATTATGTGTGGACACAACAGGCCGGTCTGCCCTCATTCTGTGAATGTCCTTGTCCCTGTCATGAGACATGTCCTACACCAGAAACCAGGACATTCCAGTGATTACCTGGTGTCCTAACTCTCTCAAAGCTCACACCGGCTTCACAGAGGCGTGTGCATGTCTGGCAGTGTCCACAGACCCTCCCTGTTCACGGCCCCACCCTCTTCTCCCACCCCTGTTCTCGGCCCCTCCCTGTTCACGGCCCTATCCTCTAAGTGTTCTATAAATATTGCGGGAGTTTGCAAGATGCTGGAGCAGATAATGTCACTTGTGTACATCTGGCTTGGTGTTTAGCTCTTTGAAAGGCGATGTTTGCAGGGGGGATATTGGAGCAGACTGGACAAATGCTGTACTGTATGACACTTATTGACGTGCTAACTCACTGGTAGATGACGAGCTTAGATTGGCGACAAACACGCTAGTCTGCGTCAACAGATGATTGCCAGCAGAGACGGGAGATGAATGCAAGCTGGACTGTCTCTCACGCAGGCATGAGTGTGTGAGTGTGGGATATCGAGAGTGCGTGAGTGCGTGAGTATTCACGCTTAAGGACACAGCTAGGTAACTGGGCCAACAGTTCGGCTTCGGACGATTGTGTCAATACTACTTCCATGTGTTCATGGATTACATCTAAAACATCCATGTCTCAGAGATGACAGATTGCAGATAGTGTGAACTAGAATATAGCCACTAGATTGTCTGGGCATGAAAGTAGAGAGAGTAGAGATTGTACAAGAACATACAGACAGATTAGATAAATTTACAAGAATATAGAGACAGACTAGATAGATTGTACAAGAACATAGAGACAGATCAAATAGATTGTACAAGAACATAGAGACATATTAGATAGATTGTACAAGAACATAGAGACATATTAGATAGATTGTGCAAGAACATAGAGACAGATCAGATAGATTGTACAAGAACATAGAGACAGATTAGATAGATTGTACAAGAACATAGAGACATATTAGATAGATTGTGCAAGAACATAGAGACAGATCAGATAGATTGTACAAAAACATAGAGACAGATTAGATAGATTGTAAAAGAACATACAGACAGAGTAGATAGATTGTACAAGAACATAGAGACAGAGTAGATAGATTGTACAAGAACATAGAGACAGATCAGATAGATTGTACAGGAACATAGAGACAGAGTAGATATATTGTACAAGAACATAGAGACAGATCAGATAGATTGTACAAGAACATAGAGACAGATCAGATAGATTGTACAAGAACATAGAGACAGATTAGATAGATTGTACAGGAACATAGAGTCAGATCAAATAGATTGTACAAGAACATAGAGACGGAGTAGCAGTGTTTCCCAACCGTTTTTGTGCCATGCCCCACTTAAGCCTTTCTAAAATTCATATTGCCCCCCTCCCCCGCCCCAAGCCCCCCCCCCCCCTTCAACATATACATTATTTTTAATATTCAAAAATTGAAATGTTCACTAAAGAAACTTGAATGATAGGTTTTAGGAAGAAATCACTAGGTAATTATTGAGCAAACACAGTAAGTAAATTTTCAAAACATATAATGGAGAACTGAAATTCAAGTACAAAATAATGTTAATGAAAGATTTTTCTATATTATTTTAATTATTAGTAATTATTTATTATTTAAATTTAGTGAGATCCTTGCGCTTGATGCTTGCTGCAAAGAGATCTTATGTCAGGTTCCAATTTAGTTAACTTCAGTCTCAAGTCTCCCCGTTTTGTTATATTCAGCCGATTTCTTCCATTTTCGAATTGCCCCCCTTAACAGTCGAATTGCCCCCTTGTGGGGCGTGGGCCCCACGTTGGGAAACACTTGAGTAGATAGATTGTACAAGAACATAGAGACATATCAGATAGATTGTACAAGAACATAGAGACAGAGTAGGTAGATTGTACAAGAACATAGAAACAGAGTAGATAGATTGTACAGGATCATAGAGACAGAGTAGATAGATTGTACAAGAACATAGAGACAGAGTAGATAGATTGTACAAGAACATAGAGACAGATCAGATAGATTGTACAAGAACATAGAGATAGATGATTGTACAGGAACATAGAGACAGAGTAGATAGAGTGTGCAGGAACATAGAGACAGAGTAGATAGATTGTACAGGAACATAGAGACAGATTAGATAGATTGTACAAGAACATAGAGACAGAGTAGATAGATTGTACAGGAACATAGAGACAGATCAGATAGATTGTACAAGAACATAGAGACAGATTAGATAGATTGTACAGGAACATAGAGACAGAGTAGATAGATTGTACAGGAACATAGAGACAGAGTAGATAGATTGTAAAGGAACATAGAGACAGATTAGATAGATTGTACAGGGACATAGAGACAGATTAGATAGATTGTACAGGAACATAGAGACAGAGTAGATAGATTGTACAGGAACATAGAGACAGAGTAGATAGATTGTAAAGGAACATAGAGACAGATTAGATAGATTGTACAAGGACATAGAGACAGAGTAGATAGATTGTACAGGAACATAGAGACAAAGTAGATAGATTGTAAAGGAACATAGAGACAGATTAGATAGATTGTACAGGAACATAGAGACAGAGTAGATAGATTGTACAGGAACATAGAGACAGAGTAGATAGATTGTACAGGAACATAGAGACAGAGTAGATAGATTGTAAAGGAACATAGAGACAGATTAGATAGATTGTACAAGGACATAGAGACAGAGTAGGTAGATTGTACAGGAACATAGAGACAGATCAGATAGATTGTACAGGAACATAGAGACAGAGTAGGTAGATTGTACAGGAACATAGAGACAGATCAGATAGAATGTACAAGAACATAGAGACAGATTAGATAGATTGTACAAGAACATAGAGACAGATCAGATAGATTGTACAGGAACATAGAGACAGAGTAGATAGATTGTACAGGAACATAGAGACAGAGTAGATAGATTGTACAGGAACATAGAGACAGAGTAGATAGATTGTACAGGAACATAGAGACAGATCAGATAGATTGTACAGGAACATAGAGACAGAGTAGATAAATTGTAAAGGAACATAGAGACAGATTAGATAGATTGTACAAGAACATAGAGACAGAGTAGGTAGATTGTACAGGAACTAGAGACAGATCAGATAGATTGTACAGGAACATAGAGACAGATTAGATAGATTTATAAAAACTTCAGAACATCAGAACAATTTTTTCCCGTAGTTAATTTGAATAACGAAGACACAAACCATATATAGTACGATTTATTGCCTGGCACATGAATCTAATTATTTTACTCTATGTTGTGTGACATCTGCAGTAAGTATCTGACGAGATGCAGCGAAATGTGCCAGGCAATAAATCGTACTATATATGGTTTGTGTCTTCGTTATTCAAATTTGACAGAACAATTAGCATGTCACTCAGATAGACAGATTGTCTGATAAATTGACTGCTGACAGTTCACATCGGTAGAAGCAAGTCAAGAATTGACACAACGACTGGCTACACCTATCTGGGTCTAGTTACTGCTGTGTTAACAGTTGACAGAACGCTGTGTTAACAGTTGACAGAACGCTGTGTTATCAGTTGACAGAACACTGTGTTAACGGTTGACAGAACACTGTGTTAACAGTTGACAGAACGCTGTGTTATCTGTTGACAGAAAGCTATGTTATCAGTTGACAGAACACCGTATCAGTTGACAGAACACCGTGTTATCTGTTGACAGAACACCGTGTTATCTGTTGACAGAACACTGTGTTATCTGTTGACAGAACACCGTGTTATCTGTTGACAGAACGCTGTGTTATCAGTTGACAGAACGCTATGTTATCAGTTGACAGAACACCGTGTTATCAGTTGACAGAACGCTGTGTTATCAGTTGACAGAACGCTGTGTTATCAGTTGACAGAACGCTATATTATCAGTTGACAGAACGCTATATTATCAGTTGACAGAACGCTATATTATCAGTTGACAGAACACTGTGTTAATGGTTGAAAGAACGCTGTGTTAACAGTTGACAGAACGCTATATTATCAGTTGACAGAACGCTATATTATCAGTTGACAGAACGCTATATTATCAGTTGACAGAACGCTATATTATCAGTTGACAGAACACTGTGTTAATGGTTGAAAGAACGCTGTGTTAACAGTTGACAGAACGCTATATTATCAGTTGACAGAACGCTATATTATCAGTTGACAGAACGCTATATTATCAGTTGACAGAACGCTATATTATCAGTTGACAGAACGCTATATTATCAGTTGACAGAACACTGTGTTATCAGTTGACAGAACGCTATATTATCAGTTGACAGAACGCTGTGTTATCAGTTGACAGAACGCTATATTATCAGTTGACAGAACGCTATATTATCAGTTGACAGAACACTGTGTTAATGGTTGAAAGAACGCTGTGTTATCAGTTGACAGAACGCTGTGTTATCAGTTGACAGAACGCTATATTATCAGTTGACAGAACACTGTGTTAATGGTTGAAAGAACGCTGTGTTAACAGTTGACAGAACGCTGTGTTAACAGTTGACAGAACGCTGTGTTATCAGTTGACAGAACACTATATTATCAGTTGACAGAACGCTGTGTTATCAGTTGACAGAACGCTATGTTATCAGTTGACAGAACACCGTGTTATCAGTTGACAGAACGCTATATTATCAGTTGACAGAACACTGTGTTATCATTTGACAGAACGCTATATTATCAGTTGACAGAACGCTGTGTTATCAGTTGACAGAACGCTATATTATCAGTTGACAAAACGCTGTGTTATCAGTTGACAGAACGCTGTGTTATCAGTTGACAGAACGCTATATTATCAGTTGACAGAACGCTGTGTTATCAGTTGACAGAACACTGTGTTATCAGTTGACAGAACGCTATATTATCAGTTGACAGAACGCTATATTATCAGTTGACAGAACGCTGTGTTATCAGTTGACAGAACGCTATATTATCAGTTGACAGAACGCTGTGTTATCAGTTGACAGAACGCTGTGTTATCAGTTGACAGAACACTGTGTTATCAGTTGACAGAACGCTGTGTTATCAGTTGACAGAACGCTGTGTTATCAGTTGACAGAACACTGTGTTATCAGTTGACAGAACACTGTGTTATCAGTTGACAGAACACTGTGTTATCAGTTGACAGAACGCTATATTATCAGTTGACAGAACGCTGTGTTATCAGTTGACAGAACGCTGTGTTATCAGTTGACAGAACACTGTGTTATCAGTTGACAGAACGCTATATTATCAGTTGACAGAACGCTGTGTTATCAGTTGACAGAACGCTGTGTTATCAGTTGACAGAACACCGTGTTATCAGTTGACAGAACGCTATATTATCAGTTGACAGAACGCTGTGTTATCAGTTGACAGAACACTGTGTTATCAGTTGACAGAACGCTATATTATCAGTTGACAGAACACTGTGTTATCAGTTGACAGAACGCTGTGTTATCAGTTGACAGAACACCGTGTTATCAGTTGACAGAACGCTGTGTTATCAGTTGACAGAACACTGTGTTATCAGTTGACAGAACGCTGTGTTAATGGTTGAAAGAACGCTGTGGTATCAGTTGACAGAACGCTGTGTTATCAGTTGACAGAACGCTGTTTTATCAGTTGACAGAACGCTGTGTTATCAGTTGACAGAACGCTGTGTTATCAGTTGACAGAACGCTGTGTTAACGGTAGACAGAACGCTGTGTTATCAGTTGACAGAACGCTGTGTTATCAGTTGACAGAACACTGTGTTAACAGTTGACAGAACGCTGTGTTAACGGTAGACAGAACGCTGTGTTAACAGTTGACAGAACACTGTGTTATCAGTTGACAGAACACTGTGTTATCAGTTGACAGAACGCTGTGTTATCAGTTGACAGAACACTGTGTTATCAGTTGACAGAACACTGTGTTATCAGTTGACAGAACGCTGTGTTATCAGTTGACAGAACACCGTGTTATCAGTTGACAGAACGCTATATTATCAGTTGACAGAACACTGTGTTATCAGTTGACAGAACGCTATATTATCAGTTGACAGAACGCTGTGTTATCAGTTGACAGAACGCTATATTATCAGTTGACAGAACGCTGTGTTATCAGTTGACAGAACGCTGTGTTATCAGTTGACAGAACGCTATATTATCAGTTGACAGAACGCTGTGTTATCAGTTGACAGAACGCTGTGTTATCAGGTGACAGAACGCCACAGACTGCACGATAATAGTGTCCACAATCACGTCTTCTCATAGACCCGTCCCATCAAAATGTGGGGATGTCAGCGCCGGAGGCTAGTAGCTGGTCACATTTGGTTACAGACAAGTTGCCTGTCGTCACAGACAGCCAGTAGCTGGTCACATTTGGTTACAGACAAGTTGCCTGTCGTCACAGACAGCCAGTAGCTGGTCACAGTTGGTTATAGACAAGTTGCCTGTCGTCACAGACAGCCAGTAGCTGGTCACAGTTGGTTACAGACAGCTAGTCTGTCGTCACACACAGCCAGTAGCTGGTCACAGTTGGTTACAGACAGCTAGTCTGTCGTCACACACAGCCAGTAGCTGGTCACAGTTGGTTACAGACAGCTAGTCTGTCGTCACACACAGCCTGTAGTTTGTCGTATGTGGTTACAGACAGCTAGTCTGTCGTCACACACAGTCATTAGCTGGTCACATTTGGTTACAGACAGCTGGTCTGTGCGCGATGTGCATGAACATGATCTCACATACCTGACAATATGTGCGTGTATGCGTACATGTATGCGTGTATGTGTACGTGTATGTGTGTATGTGTACATGTATGCGTGTATGTGTACATGTATGTGTGTATGTGTGCATGTATGTGTGCATGTCATGTGTGTATGTGTACATGTATGCGTGTATGTGTACATGCATGTGTGTATGTGTACATGTATGTGTGCATGTCATGTGTGTATGTGTACATGTATGCGTGTATGTGTACATGTATGTGTGTATGTGTACATGTCATGTGTGTATGTGTACATGTATGTGTGCATGTGTACATGTATGTGTGTATGTGTACATGTATGTGTGTATGTGTACATGTATGTGTGTATGTGTACATGTATGTGTGTATGTGTACATGCATGTGTGTATGTGTACATGTATGTGTGTATGTGTACATGTATTCGTGTATGTGTACATGTCATGTGTGCATGTCATGTGTGCATGTGTACATGTATGCGTGTATGTGTACATGTATGTGTGTATGTGTATGTGTACATGTATGTGTGTATGTGTACATGTATGTGTGCATGTCATGTGTGTATGTGTACATGTATGCGTGTATGTGTACATGTATGTGTGTATGTGTACATGTATGTGTGCATGTCATGTGTGTATGTGTACATGTATGCGTGTATGTGTACATGTATGTGTGTATGTCATGTGTGTATGTGTACATGTGTGTGTGCATGTCATGTGTGTATGTGTACATGTCATGTGTGTATGTGTACATGTATGTGTGTATGTGTATGTGTACATGTCATGTGCTGTCATTTGCCTGACTATGTATGTATCACTGATTATTTAACTTCATTTATTTTGTTGTCTTCTCTACAGGAGTAAACAGTCCTGCGGACAAACACAGCTGGGGGGACGGTCCTGCAGAGATACAAGGCAGAGGAGACGGCCCTGTGGACAAACACAGCTGGGCTAATGGACCTGCAGATAACCATGATTGGGCGAAAGGCCCAGCAGATATGTATGATTGGGCGAGCGGCCAAGGAGACAAACATGGCTGGGTGAAGGGTCCTGTTGAGTTTGGTCTTGTTCAGGCAGAAGCTGCCACTCCAGGAACAGACCGCCAGGTGTGGCATAACGAGCCGTTTGATTTCGGGAATGCCGCAACTGGGGCAGACCTAAGACAACCCACAGACAACGTGGTTTGGCGCCAGTCTGTGAACCATGTTTTCTCTGAACCACAGAAGGACATGGGAACACTAGCTGGCATGGAGAAGTCAGTTGGTGACAAATTCTGGCATCAAAGTTCAGCTGACTTGAGCTACTGGCTGCCTCGAGCTGACGGAACCGGGTCTTGGGATCCCGAGGAAAACCTGCTGGTCGATGGGCTAGACTCAGTGAAAATGTGAGATCTCGATGCCTCTTTGTGGTCAGCTCTATGTGAATAACGATGTTTCCTGCGCTCGAGGAACACTGCCTCGATAACCTGCGTGAACACATCCGACAGACGGCAACACTTGCCCTACTTTTCCCAAAGCGTATACATTGTGGCTGTCTTCGGGAGAAGCATCACTCGTTGTCTTGTGTCTATGATAACCCTCGCTGGTGTCCCCGGACTTCAGTTGTTTTCTCTCACTCATCACATCAGTGACCTAAGATTTGTCTTCAAACAGTTGATATTATGTTATATGTTGTATGTTGACATTATGTGTTATGTTGTATGTTGATATTATGGATTATGTTATGAGTACGCTAAGTGAGCCTACATATTATTATCTGGTATGTACACACATTAATATTGTGTTACCTTGTGTATGTACATGGGATGGTTGGTGTCGGTGCACAAACAACACCTCATATGTCATGGGACAGACAGGAGACCGTGTCAGCAAATGGCTTCCCTGGCTCATGTGTCACAACCTAGAATATACTTATAGTCTAACACTTCACATCTCAACCTCAGTTTCGGCTGGGGATCTGTCGTTCGTGCCTCTTCTGTTTGATCTTGAGAAGATCTTGGTAATGACAGACCCTGTATTTAGAACCATACCAGTTATCACAGACCAGTGTGACTTCCCCACCCCCCTTTATTATTCATGAAAATTAAAAATATAAAAGCTCGAAGAATCCAAATGCTTAGAATAGAGTGGGTATGGATGAATCTCAATATTCAAATTCTTAGCTGTTAGCTGCACAAGCGTGCTTTCTGAGTGGGCGCGTTGTCTTGAAGCAAAGGACGATTCTCCGTGCGTGCTACCCGCCCATTTTCTGGTCACATCCAGCTTTAGTTAGTTGAGGAGTTGTATAGAACTGCCCATGGGGTAGATAATCTAGCAATCTAACACCGTGGACAGCCCACAAAGACATTCAGCATCATGTGTCCTACAAATGCACGTGCCCTGGGTTGGTTGGTTGTTGAAGAAAGAGTACGGGGTTTTCCGTTTTCCTATTGTTAGCATGGTCGTCAGCACGCTTCGTGAATGGAACCTTTTCAAGTATTGTACCTTCTATAACACGAATGTAGTCATTGACAGATGATTGTAGACACGAGCAGATATATTCTGGATATGTGTACACGTCACCTGAGAACGCCATATCACAGCCAACAACACCGACCTCCATTTCCGTCTCATAGGTCGTTCTGTGGCTGACACAAGTTTATTGTATGTTGAAATGTGCAGTGATACACAGTGCTTCTTGTATTCCATCACCGTCACGTGTTTAAGTGTGCAATGATACATTGTGCTTGTGTATTCTATCATGTGTTTGAGTGTGCAGTGATACATTGTGCTTGTTATATTCCACCACGTGTTTAAGTGTGCAGTGATACATTGTGCTTGTTGTATTCCACCACGTGTGTAAGTGTGCAGTGATACAATGTGCTTGTTGTATTCCACCACGTGTGTAAGTGTGCAGTGATACATTGTGCTTGTTGTATTCCACCACGTGTGTAAGTGTGCAGTGATACATTGTGCTTGTTGTATTCCATCACGTGTTTGAGTGTGCAGTGATACATTGTGCTTGTTGTATTCCACCACGTGTTTGAGTGTGCAGTGATACATTGTGCTTGTTGTATTCCATCACGTGTTTGAGTTGCAGTGATACATTGTGCTTGTTGTATTCCATCACGTGTTTGAGTGTGCAGTGATACATTGTGCTTGTTGTATTCCACCACGTGTGTAAGTGTGCAGTGATACATTGTGCTTGTTGTATTCCATCACGTGTGTAAGTGTGCAGTGATACATTGTGCTTGTTGTATTCCATCACGTGTGTAAGTGTGCAGTGATACATTGTGCTTGTTGTATTCCATCACGTGTTTGAGTGTGCAGTGATACGTTGTGCTTGTTGTATTCCATCACGTGTTTGAGTGTGCAGTGATACATTGTGCTTGTTGTATTCCATCACGTGTTTGAGTGTGCAGTGATACATTGTGCTTGTTGTATTCCACCACGTGTGTAAGTGTGCAGTGATACATTGTGCTTGTTGTATTCCATCACGTGTGTAAGTGTGCAGTGGTACATTGTGCTTGTTGTATTCCACCACGTGTGTAAGTGTGCAGTGGTACATTGTGCTTGTTGTATTCCATCACGTGTGTAAGTGTGCAGTGGTACATTGTGCTTGTTGTATTCCACCACGTGTGTAAGTGTACAGTGATACATTGTGCTTGTTGTATTCCACCACGTGTGTAAGTGTACAGTGGTACATTGTGCTTGTTGTATTCCATCACGTGTTTGAGTGTGCAGTGATACATTGTGCTTGTTGTATTCCACCACGTGTGTAAGTGTGCAGTGATACATTGTGCTTGTTGTATTCCACCACGTGTGTAAGTGTGCAGTGATACATTGTGCTTGTTGTATTCCACCACGTGTGTAAGTGTGCAGTGATACATTGTGCTTGTTGTATTCCATCACGTGTTTGAGTGTGCAGTGATACATTGTGCTTGTTGTATTCCATCACGTGTTTGAGTGTGCAGTGATACATTGTGCTTGTTATATTCCACCACGTGTGTAAGTGTGCAGTGATACATTGTGCTTGTTGTATTCCACCACGTGTGTAAGTGTGCAGTGATACATTGTGCTTGTTGTATTCCATCACGTGTGTAAGTGTGCAGTGATACATTGTGCTTGTTGTATTCCACCACGTGTGTAGGTGTGCAGTGATACGTTGTGCTTGTTGTATTCCATCACCGTCATGCGTTTGAGTGTGCAATGTTTGTGTGATTGGCATCTGTGTGTCATAAATATTGTCACAATGTTTGTGTGATTGGCATCTGTGTGTCATAAACATTCTCACAATGTTTGTGTATTCTCCACGCCCTTGTCGGTACTGTCGGTGGCCATCGATATAGTCCGAATATGGCTGCCAGCAGAATTGTGCCAGTGGCCAGAGAGTGACCGGTCTTGGCTGCTCTCGGCGCTAAAGCCTGTGTTGTGACGACATCTGAACATACACTCAAACACACAGTTGATTTCATAAATAAACACATCTCCAAGATTGAGTGATGTCACTCCGGCGTGGTTTAATGAGTTTGTGTCCACTGTCAGTCTTGTGATCATATATGTGATGTCCAACCGTGTCCCACTCTCACCTTCTGTGCAATCAGCTGTCCAGTGTGATCAATTGTTCTATTTAATCAACTATCCCGTGTCATAAGCTATTCTATTTAATCAACTATCCCGTGTCATAAGCTATTCTATTTAATCAACTATCCCGTGTCATAAACTATTCTATTCAATCAACTATCCCGTGTCATAAACTATTCTAGTTAATCAACTATGCAGTCTAATAAAATATTCTATTTAATCAATTATCTAATATCATAAACTATTCTATTCAATCAACTATCCCGCGTCATAAACTATTCTATTTAATCAACTACACTGTATTAAAATAAATATTCTAGTTCTACGTTATGAAATGTGGTGTAGAATCTCACATGCTGTGTAATCGCACGGCATCTGACACTGTACAGCTAGGAAAGTTAGTTAATAAGTAAGTCACAAACTTGTGTAGAAACATAACTAAATATGATAACAATTTGAAACGAGTTTATTGTTATACATACATTGTCCGTTTATTTCTCAACGTAATTTCCACCAACATTGATGCACTTATCTCATCGTTTTATCAGTCCTTCCAAACCGGTTACATAGAACTGCGTGCTCTGTTTTCTAATCCACGTTTTCACTTCACACTCAACTTCGTCGTCATTCTCGAAATGTCTCCCGCCAAGGTGGGTTTTCAGTGGACTTAGCCCCTAGCGATTTCCAGTAAAGCTATTCATAGTTGGGTAGAAAAAGTTACGAGGGCGAGTCAATAAGTAAATCACACAGTTCTGTGGGATGGCAGGTAAATGAGAACAGGGCACTCAGATTTATGCAGTCGGTTTGGGAGAATTGATAAAAATATTTGATAAGTGCATCAATGTTGGTGGAAATTATGTTGATAAATAAAGGGACAATGTACGTATACAAATAAACTGGCTTGAAGTTGTTATCATGTTTAGTTATTTTTCTACAACCATTTGTTACTTACCCTCGTAGAATCTTGGACCAACAAACAGATCTTAGATTTCATGTAGAGATTTTTTTTTTTTTACACAAAAATTAGTTGCATATCATTTTCATAACGTGGCGGTCAATTCCAGCTTGTTTTTATTTATTTATTTATTTATTTATTTTGGCTGCTTGTGATTTCTTGACAAGTGTTCCTTTCAGTAGTTTGCCATTGCTTTCTGAAGGACCGGCACTAGTACCTTTGTATGGGAACCAATGTAAAGTGGTTTGCTTACAAACCCTCCGCAGTTGTGTTTCGAACTTGGTATGCAGGGTTACGAACGCATATTTGTAACCTCTCCACCACAGAGATTGAATGTAGAGATACAACACCGAACCAATAGATGGACCTCGGATTGAATGTAGAGATACAACACTGAACCAATAGACGGACCTCGGATTGAATGTAGAGATACAACACTGAACCAATAGACGGACCTCGGATTGAATGTAGAGATATAACAATGAACCAATAGACGGACCTCGGATTGAATGTAGAGATATAACAATGAACCAATAGACGGACCTCGGATTGAATGTAGAGATACAACACTGAACCAATAGACGGACCTCGGATTGAATGTAGAGATATAACAATGAACCAATAGACGGACCTCGGATTGAATGTAGAGATACAACACTGAACCAATAGACGGACCTCGGATTGAATGTAGAGATATAACAATGAACCAATAGAAGGACCTCGGATTGAATGTAGAGATACAACACTGAACCAATAGACGGACCTCGGATTGAATGTAGAGATATAACAATGAACCAATAGACGGACCTCGGATTGAATGTAGATATACAACACTGAACCAATAGACGGACCTCGGATTGAATGTAGAGATATAACAATGAACCAATAGACGGACCTCGGATTGAATGTAGAGATACAACACTGAACCAATAGACGGACCTCGGATTGAATGTAGAGATATAACAATGAACCAATAGATGGACCTCGGATTGAATGTAGAGATACAACACTGAACCAATAGACGGACCTCGGATTGAATGTAGAGATACAACACTGAACCAATAGACGGACCTCGGATTGAATGTAGAGATACAACACTGAACCAATAGACGGACCTCGGATTGAATGTAGAGATACAACACTGAACCAATAGACGGACCTCGGATTGAATGTAGAGATACAACAATGAACCAATAGATGGACCTCGGATTGAATGTAGAGATACAACAATGAACCAATAGACGGACCTCGGATTGAATGTAGAGATATAACAATGAACCAATAGACGGACCTCGGATTGAATGTAGAGATATAACAATGAACCAATAGACGGACCTCGGATTGAATGTAGAGATATAACAATGAACCAATAGATGGACCTCGGATTGAATGTAGAGATATAACACTGAACCAATAGACGGACCTCGGATTGAATGTAGAGATACAACAATGAATCAATAGACGGACCTCGGATTGCCAGATCCTCTCGTCACTCCTCGCTGTCTCATTCTTGCCAGACCATGGTGATCCATTTGCTCCTCCGAGGTGTACACGTGCTCCCACAAGGCCGCAACCACGTCTGCCTTGTCATGCATCAATACTCCACCAAGTTTTGCAGAGCCAGCCAATCTGTCTGCCTGTTCATTCCCTAGCACACCGGCAAGTGTGAGAAACGATCCAGGTGATGCTTACCACCCGTGACCTCCGAAGCGAAGCAAGCCACTCTGCCCGAAGCTTGCCTGTCCTCACCTTCACCAGGATGCTTTCTGAGTCAGTTACAATCACGACGTGTGTGTATCGTACTCTCCATCCAGCGGAAAGCTGCACTGACCGCCTGCACCTCCATTCTAAAGCTAGATGTTGTGGTATCATATGCCAGGCTCTCCTGCACCAAACGTCGACTATTAGCTTTTGCTAAGAACCCCCAGGCACTTCTCCTACCTCTCAACACCGACCCATCTGTGCAGATAATCACATCATCTGAGCGAGCATTATCCTGAATTATTTGCTGGATTTCCACTTCCTTGGCCCCTGCTGGCCACTCCCTGCACTCCCGGCTCAGTGTGATTATAACTCTGCACAAGTCTGACTGCTCCGCTGGCACTCTGACCCACTCCTCTCCTCGCCTAATGTTCTCCAAGAGGCACACCTGTCTGATTGTACCCTCCGATTGAACCATCCATGATTTCCCTTTTATCAGTCGCTGACCCTTAACTGCGTCCAGCGCCTCATGCAAGTGGGTGATCTGTGTCTGCAGCTACTCTGAGGTATGCCTTCGCCTGCATCACCTTGAGCCTACCAGCAACAGTCGGCAGACCAAGGATGTAACGCATACACACTACTGGGGTGTCTCTAGTGCATCCCAGAATGACCCGCATAGCTTCGTTCTGTATGCGCTCTAATTTCACCAGCTGACTCTTTGAGACAGTGAGCAGTCCTAGTCCATAATCAGTCACTGAGAGGATCAAGTGCTGGTATAGTGTGAAAAGCATTCTCTGCTCTGTGTCCATTGCAGCCATAGTTTTAAGTGCATTGCGTCTCTTTTGAGACCGTGTCACAAGCATCTCCACATGGTCCTTGAAGGACAGGCTCCTGTCAAATGTGATTCTCAGATACTTCAGTTTGTTCTCTCTGTTGACGCTTCTACCATCTATCGTGAGGCTTAGGACATCAGCTCTCACAATCCTGTTGTCCAGAGAGCACCACATAAACAGCCGTCCTTTTCCGGAGTGGATGACAGCACTCATTTCAGTGCACCAGTCAATCACTTTGTCTACTGTCGCCTGTAACTCCTGGGCTATTTGCTCCCTATCTCTCCCCTGCCTATATGCAAGAATATCATCTTCAAATGTTAGTATCCTTCCAACCCTTGGTGCTTCTAGGTTTGCAATCTTGATCGTATACACGTTAAAGAGTACCGGTGAGACTGCAGATCCCTGTGGCAGTCCCGGGGTTAAAATTTGTGGCTCTGAGGTCCATGCCCCCAGACGGAGAGCAACCCGACGAGAATACAGGACGGCTGCTATCCAGTTCACCAACCAGGGATTGACCCCCTTCTCCATCAGTGCGGTCATCAAAATATCATATCGAACTCTATTGTACGCATCCTCGAGATCAAGCGCTGCCGCCATCGTTTCCTGTCTACTCTGGAACCCCTCATAAACGTCAAAGGCAAAAGTGGCTGCATTTGACCAGGTATCTTTTCCTGGCCTGTAGCTCCCCAGGCCTCTTGGAAGAAGCTTCCCCTTTCCAAAAACTCTTGCAGCTTGACAGCGACTATCTTCTCTAGAACCTTCCCAAATGTATTTTGAAGGGTGATGATCCTAAAGCCGCTAAGCTTTGAATGATCCTTGAATAGTTTTGGGAGAGGGATGAGATAGCTGTGCACCCAATCCTGCGGTACTGATACTGTCCTAATGCTCTGGTTAAAGCAGTCGGTCATCTCCTTCAGGTCTGCATCGCTCAAAGCCTTCATGTGGCCATACCTAACCCCATCGGGCCCTGGTGCCGATGTCTTTTGCCTTTTTCAAAATATGTTTAACATCTTCAACCCGTATGATGTCTTCATAATGCATATTCTTCATGGTGCCAGATAATTCCTCTCTAACTGCATCCCTGGTGTCCGCATCATTATGATTGGTCTGCTCTAAAATCTCTGGAGAAACGCCTCCCCTTTCTCTTTGTCTGTTGTCACGCGCAAACCATCATCTCTATAAATTGTTCCCACTGTCATAGGCCGATCTTTTCTTTGCAAATGTCTGTGCAGTTTCCAAAATTTTCGCAGTGTTTTATCACTTCCAATCTCCTTCATGAAACATTCCCATTTTGCGTTTTTGGCCTCTGCAGCACAGCGCTTGAAAACCTCCACCTTGTCTTTCTTGACATTTTCCGCTGTGTCCACTTCCTCTCGTGAGCTTCGGGGTGTCTGTCGCACTTTCCATAGCTGCTTCACTGCAGCTCTCTTTGCTTTCCAAGCATGGTCTACTTCTGGGGTCCACCATGGGGGCTGCAAAAAAGGAGTTTTAACAGTCCTGTTGCAAGCCCCCTGTCTGAGGCGTCCAAGAAGGCTATCGGTCCACTCATACCGGAAGGTCTTGCGCGCTCTCCCAGCCTTAACTTTCCTGGATTTAGAGATCAGGACTGAGCATGGCATGTGATCACTCCCATGGTCATTCAAAACAGTCCACTTTACATCAAGGACTGATGACTGGGAGACAAGTGCCAAGTCAATAGCTGTGTCTGCATCGCCAGGCCTCATTGCCATTCTAGTCGGCCTACCATCATTTATGCAGACCACATCGGAGTCCACCATGGCATCCGCAAGGGCAATTCCCTGTCGGTTTTCTCCACTACTGTCCCAATCTCTGTTCCTCGCATTGAAGTCTCCACATATGAGTAGCCTATCACCTGGTAATTCCTCCAATTCCTTAAGCCAGTCCCAGTGTTCCTTTCTGACAAAACAGTCCACTGTGGCATATACATTTATGATGTTCCAACTTAAGCCACCAATCTCCATTTGTATACCCTGGACCTCTCTTGCACTGTGATTCCACTGGCTCAAGTCAAGTACCACATGCTTCACTCCTTCCTTCACCAGCAGACCTTGCCCATGTCTCTTCTGCCCAGTAGGGTTTATATAACTGGCGTACCCAGGGCAATGGTATTTGTCTGTATTTAGCTCCTGGAGCATGAGGACATCAAAATCATATATTAGCCTCTCCAATACAGGACCTCTCTGCCTGGCACTACGACAATTCCAGTATCCCACTCTTACATGGTTGAAACCTAGTCTCTCCACTTTTCGTCTTGTTCTCCTGGCGCCTGCCCTCCTATTTCTATGCCTTCTTCTCACACCATTTCCTCGTCTTCTCCTCCTCACTCTCTCTTCGCTAACCTCTGAAAGATGTGTCAAGCACAGAGCACGTGCTCCGTAGCTCCGGCGACGATTCCCGTGTTTAATTAATTCCATAAGCAAAGTTTGGATATTGCAGGAAATAACCGGTCGCCCTAGCATTGCCTGCTTGCTAGGGAAGAGGCAGGGGATGTCCCGCAGGAGTCCATACGCCTGGTGCCGCCCCGCACGCCTGCCAGACGTCCAACGTTCACGACCAGTTTACCCATGGCCATCCAGTTCCTCAGCACGCTGGTCCACCTTGAACTTGGGGGTTTATATTGGAGTTTTCCGTCTCCTAGATGGACTGCTGTCCAAAGCTAACGGGTTCCACCTACCCGGGGGAGGGGTTAGAGCGCCCCTGACTCGCTTGGCAGGCACGTCTCCGAGCATATGAGGTATTTTCTAAGGAACTCAGATCCCACCCTGAGATCCCGCCTCGCCCTCTGTGCCCACCGCCAGTTGGTCCGCGGCTGCTTATTGGGTATTCGCAGCTAACCTCTATATCTAGAGGCCGTTCCACGATCCGCCACCTGTGGACGCGCTGGGTTGGGGATGGTCGCCCCAGCCTTAACCTAGTTAATGTAGAGATATAACAATGAACCAATACACCGATCTCAGATTTAATGTGCAGATACAATCTTGAACTAACAGACAGATCGCATATATTCTTGACCAAGCCATAGGGTGCAGTGGGTCGCAATCAACTGTCTTGTAGCGTCTGCTACGATGATAGAGAATACATTAAAGTAGTTACAGACTGACTTTCTAAGAATAGAAAGACTAGTCACTGACGAAGACGAGACCGAATGGCTCGTAATTCTAGACTGACTAAATTTCCCAAAACAGGTCTAATCTTCTGAAAGAGTCAGGCAGAATCGAATGGCGTACAACGACACTTTAAGTTAAAGTTTAACAAAGACAGTCTGCAAAGGTTTTCCCGCTACTATACCTGAATAAAGATCTGATTCACTCTCACAGACACGGAGATAGACAGATTAACATATATATCAAGTTCCTTTCATATCTTCTCGCAATCTAATTATACTAATATTGTTTGCTAAGATAACAAATTAAGTTTGGTTAAAATTGAAAATCACAACCCTTAGTTTACTGAGTTATAACACCTCGGATTATCCACGGGATAAGCCCTGTACACTTGGGGTGTTACGAGTACAATTCCCTTTTTCTGTTCTAAATTTCTGTCTTGAAGTTGGATATTATTGTCCTGCTAGTTTCTACTTCAGCTAGAGTCACTTTGATCACTGACATAAATCGTTTGGCCTGAAATATTATAAATTCGGTTTGACAGTCGGTGGTAGTGCTGGCCAGCGGGAGACGTGGCCACTTATCTGCTGGTCTTGCCTCCAGGCTGGCAAGCGGGTTCGTCATATCGCATCTCGATTTCTCCTTCTCAGGTGAAATGACGTTCCCGAATTTCCTGTCCTCGGTGACTTACTACGTGGGTTTTCCTCTAATGACTTCAAGTCTTTCAGTCCGTAACTAATTCAAGCACAAAATGTCCAATGTTGGTTTTGATAAGAGTGTGGCCATGCAATTAATTATACAAAGTCACTTGGGTAACTGGTGGTAAATAACACTAAGAAATCTTAGGTTGTATTTTAGTTAGCGCTGATTCACATCCAGTCAAGCTCTTGACTGATTCAATACTTTGATGCTGGCGGTGTCTGAATCTGTGAAATATATTCAGCGAGACAAGGTGAATGTTCTGCCGAGACGACCGAACGCATCTAATATTGGCCAGGGGCTATTCATTGATGGCCAGGTATGTCTCATACAAGCAAAGACCAAATAACAGGTGATATCTGCTTGCTAGGTGCACTTCCCTACCCTACGATCAATAAAAGCACACTGACATAAGGACAACAGCACACTGACATAAGGACAACAGCACACTGGCATAAGGACAACAGCACACTGACATAAGGACAACAGCACACTGACATAAGGACAACAGCACACTGACATAAGGACAACAGCACACTGACATAAGGACAACAGCACACAAACATTATACTATCCTTTCTTTTTCTTATTCATTCATTCAGTAGCGTGTCCTTTGCAGAACCTCGCTCCCATAATAACCTTCCGGAAAACCTCTCGATCATAAGCAAGATGTCCCGTGTCCGATACACCCATCTGGAGATCATCCGCCACATCCTGCACCCATCTTCTCTTTGGCCTTCCTCTTCTTCTCTTCCCAGGCATATACCCCTAGATTATTGTCCTCTCCAAACTTTCGTGACGTTTCAAGTGACCAAAATATTTCAATTTTCTTTGTTTTATCGTCTTTAATAGCCAGCCTTCTTCAATATTCAGCTCTTGAAGTATGGATGCATTTGTTCTTTTCGTTACCCAAGAAATTCTTAGAACTCGTCTATAACATGTATAATCAAATGCATTTATGCGCTGTTCAGCTTGTTTACTACGTGTCCAGGTCTCACAGGCGTATGTTGCAATGGGAAAGATGCATGCTCTTAAAAATCTATATTTTGTAGTTCTGTTTGTCCCACTCCATAATTTATTCAGTTGTATTAGTCTTTGAAAAGCAATTGATAGTCGTCGTTTAATTTCTTTCATTGTGTCACCGTTGTTGGTAATCAATGACCCAAGATATTCAAAATTTTCCACCACCTCCAAGTTTTCCTCATTAACATATATTTCTTTCTCCATAGTAGTTTTATCTGTATACATTATCTTTGTTTTTACTATGTTCAGATACAAATTGTGATTTTCACTATTCAATAGGGCCATCTATTCTAACCGCTGCTTGTTGGTCTAGATAGAGCATTCTTATGAGTTGTATATCAATCATTCGATAGATTTATCTCCATCAATCACTGTTTAGATCTATCTACAACATCAGTTACTTATAGGTTTATCTCCAACATCAATCACTACATAGATTTATCTCCTACATCAATCATTCCTTAGATTTATCTCCAACATCAACTACTTTATAGATTTATCTCCAAAATCAATCACTTTATAGATTTATATACAACATCAGTTACTTTAAAGATTTATCTGTAGCATCAAACACTCCACATATTTATCTCCAATGTCAATCACTTTATAGATTTATCTCCAACATCAATCACTCCATATATTTATCCCCTACATCAATCAATCCTTAGATTTATCTCCAACATCAACCACTTTATACATTTATCTCCACCATCAATCACTTTATAGATTTATCTCCAACATCAACCACTTTATACATTTATCTCCACCATCAATCACTTTATAGATTTATCTCCAACATCAGTCACTTTATAGACTGCTCAGAAGCTTTGTGAGGGAACATGGCATGACGAGCCATTTCTGCGACGAGGATGAATCGAATGACGAGCACTGAATCTCACAACAGGAGCTTAGGCCAACAAAGAAAGGGAACCTGGCATCTGTAATGTGATTATATGTGTAAACACACAGCGCTTTAATGCCACAATTATCCTTCATGAAACCACGAGCAGCCGGCAGTTGATTTGAACAGCTACATGAACACTTTAAACAAACACAAATTGTTCACAAAAACAGGTTCACGGAGATCGCGTTTGTGATGATTCTCTCAGCTGAACATTCCAGAGACTGTTTACAATTCCTACATTTTAATTACACTGTTTTCTTTCATTTTCGTCAACTATTGCAATCTAATTTTAGTTTCCCTAAGTAGTGTATGAATGAGGTTAGCCATATTATTTCGGGAGCCAAAGGTGACTGCTCCTGAAATACTTTCCTATATAAGGTATCATATGACGTCACAAAAACGGCTCCTGAATTAGGGTTGACGTCACAATCAAGCTCCTGAAAGGGGTGTGAAGCTCATATTTTCGCGCGGAAAGATAGACAATTGCTTCTGGTTTTCGTCACTAAGGGAACATGGTGGGTGTGGGTGGGGAGGATGGGAAGATTAAAGCTGATTATTAAGTGGTGGGTGACGTCATGGGAGGTTGGGAAAATTAAAAGATGTTTGTTAAGAGACGGTGTGTAGTCGTGATGGTCGAGTTGATTATCGGGATTGAGGTGGAAAGTTAAGGGGTGTGGGACCATTGGTGTGTAAAGGTTAGGAGTACGAGGCTCTTCTACGGGGTAGCGTTGTGGCCAAGTCTGGAGGTTGGGTGGGAAAAATTATAGATGCCGATTTGTTGTTGAGAAGATGTTGGAGTGCGAAGATTAAAAGAAGGCGATTTGTTGGTCAGAATCGGGGCAGTGGGGTGGTGCCGTGTAGTCAAGTGAAACCTTCGTCCTCGTCGTCGTCCAGCTGTATACAACAGTAGAGACAAGGTCAATCTGTGAACGCAAGGACAGAATGTTCCAGCTGTATACAACAGTAGAGACAAGGTCAGTCTGTGACCACAAGGACAGAATGTTCCAGCTGTATATAGCAGTAGACGATCTGACAGTCTGTGACCACAAGGACAGAATGTTCCAGCTGTATACAGCAGTAGACGATCTGACAGTCTGTGACCACAAGGACAGAATGTTCCAGCTGTATACAACAGTAGACACTAGCTCAATCTGTGACCACAAGGACAGGATGATCCAGTTGTATACAGCAGTAGACACTAGCTCAATCTGTGACCACAAGGACAGAATGTTCCAGCTGTATACAGCAGTAGACACTAGCTCAATCTGTGACCACAAGGACAGAATGTTCCAGTTGTATACAGCAGTAGACACTAGCTCAATCTGTGACCACAAGGACAGAATGTTCAAGCTGTATACAGCAGTAGACACTAGCTCAATCTGTGACCACAAGGACAGGATGTTCCAGTTGTATACAACAGTAGACACTAGCTCAATCTGTGACCACAAGGACAGAATGTTCCAGCTGTATACAACAGTAGACACTAGCTCAAACTGTGACCACAAGGACAGAATGTTCCAGCTGTATACAGCAGTAGACACTAGCTCAATCTGTGACCACAAGGACAGGATGTTCCAGCTGTATACAGCAGTAGACAATCTGTAAGTCTGTGACCACAAGGACAGTATGTTCCAGCTGTATACAGCAGTAGACACTAGCTCAGTCTGTGACCACAAGGACAGGATGGTCCAGCTGTATACAGCAGTAGACAATCTGTCAGTCTGTGACCACAAGGACAGGATGTTCCAGCTGTATACAGCAGTAGACATTAAGTCAATCTGTGACCACAAGGACAGAATGTTCCAGCTGTATACAGCAGTAGACAATCTGTCAGTCTGTGACCACAAGGACAGAATGTTCCAGCTGTATACAGAAGTAGACACTAGCTCAATCTGTGACCACAAGGACAGGATGTTCCAGCTGTATACAGCAGTAGACACTAGCTCAATCTGTGACCACAAGGACAGGATGGTCCAGCTGTATACAACAGTAGACGATCTGACAGTCTGTGACCACAAGGACGGAATGTTCCAGCTGTATACATCAGTAGACACTAGCTCAATCTGTGACCACAAGGACAGGATGTTCCAGCTGTATACAACAGTAGACGATCTGACAGTCTGTGACCACAAAGACAGAATGTTCCAGCTGTATTCAGCGGTAGACACTAGCTCAATCTGTGACCACAAGGACAGAATGTTCCAGCTGTATACAGCAGTAGACACTAGCTCAATCTGTGACCACAAGGACAGGATGGTCTAGCTGTATACAGCAGTAGACACTAGCTCAATCTGTGACCACAAGGACAGGATGGTCCAGTTGTATACAGCAGTAGACACTAGCTCAATCTGTGACCACAAGGACAGGATGTTCCAGCTGTATACAGCAGTAGACACTAGCTCAATCTGTGACCACAAGGACAGGATGTTCCAGCTGTATACAACAGTAGACACTAGCTCAATCTGTGACCACAAGGACAGGATGGTCCAGCTGTATACAACAGTAGACACTAGCTCAATCTGTGACCACAAGGACAGGATGGTCCAGCTGTATACAGCAGTAGACACTAGCTCAATCTGTGACCACAAGGACAGGATGTTCCAGTTGTATACAACAGTAGACACTAGCTCAATCTGTGACCACAAGGACAGAATGTTCCAGCTGTATACAGCAGTAGACACTAGCTCAATCTGTGACCACAAGGACAGAATGTTCCAGTTGTATACAACAGTAGACACTAGCTCAATCTGTGACCACAAGGACAGGATGGTCCAGCTGTATACAGCAGTAGACACTAGCTCAATCTGTGACCACAAGGACAGGATGGTCCAGCTGTATACAGCAGTAGACACTAGCTCAATCTGTGACCACAAGGACAGGATGGTCCAGCTGTATACAGCAGTAGACACTAGTCAATCTGTGACCACAAGGACAGAATGTTCCAGCTGTATACAGCAGTAGACGATCTGTCAGTCTGTGACCACAAGGACAGGAATGTTCCAGCTTGTATACAGCAGTAGACACTAGCTCAATCTGTGACCTACAAGGACAGGATGGTCCAGCTGTATACAAGCAGTAGACACTAGCTCAATCTGTGACCACAAGGACAGGATGGTCCAGCTGTATACAGCAGTTAGACACTAGCTCTATCTGTGACCACAAGGACAGAATGTACAGCTGTATACAGCAGTAGACACTAGCTCAATCTGTGACCACAAGGACAGAATGGTCCAGCTGTATACAGCAGTAGACACTAGCTCAATCTGTGACCACAAGGACAGGATGGTCCAGCTGTATACACAGTAGACACTAGCTCAATCTGTGACCACAAGGACGGAATGTTCCAGCTGTAATAACAGCAGTAGACACTAGCTCAATCTGTGACCACAAGGACAGAATGTTCCAGCTGTATACAACAGTAGACACTAGCTCAATCTGTGACCACAAGGACAGAATGTTCCAGCTGTATACAGCAGTAGACACTAGCTCAATCTGTGACCACAAGGACAGAATGATTTAGCTGTATACAGCAGTAGACACTAGCTCAATCTGTGACCAAAAGGACAGAATATTCCAGCTGTATACAGCAGTAGACACTAGCTCAATCTGTGACCACAAGGACAGGATGTTCCAGCTGTATACAACAGTAGACACTAGCTCAATCTGTGACCACAAGGACAGGATGGTCCAGCTGTATACAAGCAGTAGACACTAGCTCAATCTGTGACCACAAGGACAGGATGGTCCAGCTGTATACAGCAGTAGACACTAGCTCAGTCTGTGACCACAAGGACAGAATGTTCCAGCTGTATACAGCAGTAGACGATCTGTCAGTCTGTGACCACAAGGACAGAATGTTCCAGTTGTATACAACAGTAGACACTAGCTCAATCTGTGACCACAAGGACAGGATGGTCCAGCTGTATACAGCAGTAGACACTAGCTCAATCTGTGACCACAAGGACAGAATGTTCCAGCTGTATACAGCAGTAGAACTATCTGTCAGTCTGTGACCACAAGGACAGAATGTTCCAGTTGTATACAAGCAGTAGACACTAGCTCAATCTGTGACCACAAGGACAGGATGTTCCAGATTGTATACAACAGTAGACACTAGCTCAATCTGTGACCACAAGGACAGGATGGTCCAGCTGTATACAGCAGTAGACACTAGCTCAATCTGTGACCACAAGGACAGGATGGTCCAGCTGTATACAGCAGTAGACACTAGGTCAGTCTGTGACCACAAGGACAGAATGGTCCAGCTGTATACAGCAGTAGACGATCTGACAGTCTGTGACCACAAGGACAGAATGTTCCAGTGTATACAACAGTAGACACTAGCTCAATCTGTGACCACTAGGACAGAATGTTCCAGCTGTATACAGCAGTAGACAATCTGTCAGTCTGTGACCACAAGGACGGATGTTCCAGTTGTATACAGCAGTAGACACTAGCTCAATCTGTGACCACAAGGACAGGATGGTCCAGCTGTATACAGCAGTATACACTAAGTCAATCTGTGACCACAAGGAGAGAATGTTCCATCTGTATACAGCAGTAGACGATCTGTCAGTCTGTGACCACAAGGACAGAATGTTCCAGTTGTATACAACAGTAGACACTAGCTCAATCTGTGACCACAAGGACAGGATGGTCCAGCTGTATACAGCAGTAGACACTAGCTCAATCTGTGACCACAAGGACAGGATGGTCCAGCTGTATACAGCAGTAGACACTAGGTCAGTCTGTGACCACAAGGACAGAATGTTCCAGCTGTATACAGCAGTAGACGATCTGATCAGTCTGTGACCACAAGGACAGAATGTTCCAGTTGTATACAACAGTAGACACTAGCTCAATCTGTGACCACAAGGACAGAATGTTCCAGTTGTATACAACAGTAGACACTAGCTCAATCTGTGACCACAAGGACAGGATGGTCCAGCTGTATACAGCAGTAGACACTAGCTCAATCTGTGACCACAAGGACAGGATGGTCCAGCTGTATACAGCAGTAGACACTAGCTCAATCTGTGACCACAAGGACAGAATGTTCCAGCTGTATACAGCAGTAGACACTAGCTCAATCTGTGACCACAAGGACAGGATGGTCCAGCTGTATACAGCAGTAGACACTAGCTCAATCTGTGACCACAAGGACAAGATGGTCCAGCTGTATACAGCAGTAGACACTAGCTCAATCTGTGACATCAAGGACAGGATGGTCCAGCTGTATACAGCAGTAGACACTAGCTCAATCTGTGACCACAAGGACAGGATGGTCCAGCTGTATACAGCAGTAGACACTAGCTCAATCTGTGACCACAAGGACAGGATGGTCCAGCTGTATACAGCAGTAGACACTAGCTCAATCTGTGACCACAAGGACAGAATGTTCCAGCTGTATACAGCATGTAGACACTAGCTCAATCTGTGACCACAAGGACAGGATGGTCCAGCTGTATACAGCAGTAGACACTAGCTCAATCTGTGACCAAAAGGACAGAATGGTCCAGTTGTATACAAGCAGTAGACACTAGCTCAATCTGTGACCACAAGGACAGAATGTTCCAGCTGTATACAGCAGTAGACAATCTGTAAGTCTGTGACCACAAGGACAGAATGTTCCAGTTGTATACAGCAGTAGACACTAGCTCAATCTGTGACCACAAGGACAGGATGGTTCCAGCTGTATACAGCAGTAGACACTAGCTCAATCTGTGACCACAAGGACAGAATGTTCCAGCTGTACTAGCAGTAGACGATCTGATCAGTCTGTGACCACAAGGACAGAATGTTCCAGTTGTATACAGCAGTAGACACTAGCTCAATCTGTGACCACAAGGACAGGATGGTCCAGCTGTATACAGCAGTAGACACTAGCTCAATCTGTGACCACAAGGACAGAATGTTCCAGCTGTATACAGCAGTAGACGATCTGACAGTCTGTGACCACAAGGACAGAATGTTCCAGTTGTATACAACAGTAGACACTAGCTCAATCTGTGACCACAAGGACAGGATGGTCCAGCTGTATACAGCAGTAGACACTAGCTCAATCTGTGACCACAAGGACAGGATGGTCCAGCTGTATACAGCAGTAGACACTAGCTCAATCTGTGACCACAAGGACAGGATGGTCCAGCTGTATACAGCAGTAGACACTAGCTCAATCTGTGACCACAAGGACAGGATGGTCCAGCTGTATACAGCAGTGTACACTAAGTCAGTCTGTGACCACAAGGACAGAATGTTCCAGCTGTATACAGCAGTAGACGATCTGTCAGTCTGTGACCACAAGGACAGAATGTTCCAGTTGTATACAACAGTAGACACTAGCTCAATCTGTGACTATAAGGACAGGATGGTCCAGCAGTATACAACAGTAGACACTAACTCAATCTGTGACCACAAGGACAGGATGGTCCAGCTGTATGCAGCAGTAGACACTAGCTCAATCTGTGACCACAAGGACAGGAATGTGTCCAGCTGTATACAGCAGTAAGACACTAGCTCAGATCTGTGACCACAAGGACAGAATGTTCCAGCTGTATACAGCAGTAGACACTAGCCTCATCTGTGACCACAAAGGACAGAAGGTGTAGCTGTATACAGCAGTAGACACTAGGTCAGTCTGTGACCACAAGGACGGAATGTTCCAGCTGTATTCATCAGTAGACACTAGCTCAATCTGTGACCACAAGGACAGGATGTTCCAGCTGTATACAACAGTAGACAATCTGTCAGTCTGTGACCACAAGGACAGGAATGTTCCAGCTGTATACAACAGTAGACACTAGCTCAATCTGTGACCACAAGGACAGGATGTTCCAGCTGTATACAGCAGTAGACACTAGCTCAAGTCTGTGACCACAAGGACAGAATGTTCCAGCTGTATACAGCAGTAGACACTAGCTCAATCTGTGACCACAAGGACAGGAATGTTCCAGTTGTATACAGCAGTAGACACTAGCTCAATCTGTGACCACAAGGACAGGAATGTTCCAGCTGTATACAAGCAGTAGACACTAGCTCAAGTCTGTGACCACAAGGACAGGAATGTCCAGCTGTATACAACAGTAGACACTAGCTCAAGTCTGTGACCACAAGGACAGAATGTTCCAGCTGTATACAAACAGTAGACACTAGCTCAATCTGTGACCACAAGGACAGAATGTTCCAGCTGTATACAAGCAGTAGACACTAGCTCAATCTGTGACCACAAGGACAGGATGGTCCAGCTGTATACAGCAGTAGACACTAGCTACAAGTCTGTGACCACAAGGACGGAATGTTCCAGCTGTATACAGCAGTAGACACTAGCTCAATCTGTGACCACAAGGACAGGATGGTCCAGCTGTATACAGCAGTAGACACTAGCTCAATCTGTGACCACAAGGACAGAATGTTCCAGCTGTATACAGCAGTAGACACTAGCTCAATCTGTGACCACAAGGACAGAATGTTCCAGTGTATACAAGCAGTAGACACTAGCTCAATCTGTGACCACAAGGACAGGATGGTCCAGCTGTATACAGCAGTAGACACTAGCTCAATCTGTGACCACAAGGACAGGATGGTCCAGCTGTATACAGCAGTAGACACTAGCTCAATCTGTGACCACAAGGACAGGATGTTCCAGCTGTATACAGCAGTAGACACTAGCTCAATCTGTGACCACAAGGACAGGATGTTCCAGCTGTATACAGCAGTAGACACTAGCTCAATCTGTGACCACAAGGACAGGATGGTCCAGCTGTATACAGCAGTAGACACTAGCTCAATCTGTGACCACAAGGACAGAATGTTCCAGCTGTATACAGCAGTAGACACTAGCTCAATCTGTGACCACAAGGACAGAATGGTCCAGCTGTATACAAGCAGTAGGACACTAGCTCAATCTGTGACCACAAGGACAGGAATGGTCCAGCTGTATACAGCAGTAGACACTAGCTCAATCTGTGACCACAAGGACAGGAATGTTCCCAGCTGTATACATCAGTAGACACTAGCTCAATCTGTGACCACAAGGACAGAATGTTCCAGCTGTATACAGCAGTAGACACGAGCTACATCTGTGACCACAAGGACAGAATGTTCCAGCTGTATACAGCAGTAGACACTAGCTCAATCTGTGACCACAAGGACAGATGTTCCAGCTGTATACAGCAGTAGACACTAGCTCAATCTGTGACCACAAGGACAGGATGTTCCAGCTGTATACAACAGTAGACGATCTGACAGTCTGTGACCACAAGGACAGAATGTTCCAGTTGTATACAACAGTAGACACTAGCTCAATCTGTGACCACAAGGACAGAATGTTCCAGCTGTATACAAAGTAGACACTAGCTCAATCTGTGACCACAAGGACAGAATGTTCCAGCTGTATACAGCAGTAGACGATCTGTCAGTCTGTGACCACAAGGACAGATGTTCCAGCTTGTATACACAGTAGACACTAGCTCAATCTGTGACCACAAGGACAGAATGGTCCAGCTGTATACAGCAGTAGACACTAGCTCAATCTGTGACCACAAGGACAGGATGGTCCAGCTGTATACAGCAGTAGACACTAGCTCAGTCTGTGACCACAAGGACAGGATGTTCCAGCTGTATACAACAGTAGACACTAGCTCAATCTGTGACCACAAGGACAGGATGGTCCAGCTGTATACAGCAGTAGACACTAGCTCAATCTGTGACCACAAGGACGGAATGTTCCAGCTGTATACAACAGTAGACACTAGCTCAATCTGTGACCACAAGGACAGGATGGTCCAGCTGTATACAGCAGTAGACACTAGCTCAATCTGTGACCACAAGGACAGAATGTTCCAGCTGTATACAGCAGTAGACACTCTGTCAGATCTGTGACCACAAGGACAGGATGGTCCAGCTGTATACAGCAGTAGACGAGCTGACAGTCTGTGACCACAAGGACAGAATGTTCCAGTTGTATACAACAGTAGACACTAGCTCAATCTGTGACCACAAGGACAGAATGTTCCAGCTGTATACAGCAGTAGACGATCTGATAGTCTGTGACCACAAGGACAGAATGTTCCAGCTGTATACATTAGTAGACACTAGGTCAATCTGTGACCACAAGGACAGAATGTTCCAGCTGTATACAGCAGTAGACACTAGCTCAATCTGTGACCACAAGGACAGAATGTTCCAGTTGTATACAACAGTAGACACTAGCTCAATCTGTGACCACAAGGACAGGATGGTCCAGCTGTATACAGCAGTAGACACTAGCTCAATCTGTGACCACAAGGACAGGATGGTCCAGCTGTATACAGCAGTAGACACTAGGTCAGTCTGTGACCACAAGGACAGAATGTTCCAGCTGTATACACAGTAGACACTAGCTCAATCTGTGACCACAAGGACAGGATGGTCCAGCTGTATACAGCAGTAGACACTAGGTCAGTCTGTGACCACAAGAACAGAATGTTCCAGCTGTATACAACAGTAGACACTAGCTCAATCTGTGACCACAAGGACAGGATGGTCCAGCTGTATACAGCAGTAGACACTAGCTCAATCTGTGACCACAAGGACGGAATGTTCCAGCTGTATACATCAGTAGACACTAGCTTAATCTGTGACCACAAGGACAGGATGTTCCAGCTGTATACAACAGTAGACGATCTGACAGTCTGTGACCACAAGGACAGAATGTTCCAGCTGTATTCAGCAGTAGACACTAGCTCAATCTGTGACCACAAGGACAGAATTTTCCAGCTGTATACAACAGTAGACACTAGCTCAATCTGTGACCACAAGGACAGGATGTTCCAGTTGTATACAGCAGTAGACACTAGCTCAATCTGTGACCACAAGGACAGAATGTTCCAGCTGTATACAGCAGTAGACACTAGCTCAATCTGTGACCACAAGGACAGGATGTTCCAGTTGTATACAACAGTAGAGACTAGCTCAATCTGTGACCACAAGGACAGAATGTTCCAGTTGTATACAACAGTAGAGACTAGCTCAATCTGTGACCACAAGGACAGAATGTTCCAGTTGTATACAACAGTAGAGACTAGCTCAATCTGTGACCACAAGGACAGGATGTTCCAGTTGTATACAGCAGTAGACACTAGCTCAATCTGTGACCACAAGGACAGAATGTTCCAGTTGTATACAGCAGTAGACACTAGCTCAATCTGTGACCACAAGGACAGAATGTTCCAGTTGTATACATCAGTAGAGACTAGCTCAATCTGTGACCACAAGGACAGGATGTTCCAGTTGTATACAACAGTAGACACTAGCTCAATCTGTGACCACAAGGACAGAATGTTCCAGTTGTATACAACAGTGGACACTAGCTCAATCTGTGACCACAAGGACAGAATGTTCCAGTTGTATACAGCAGTAGACACTAGCTCAATCTGTGACCACAAGGACAGGATGATCCAGCTGTATACAGCAGTAATCACTAGCTCAATCTGTGACATCAAGGACAGGATGGTCCAGCTGTATACAGCAGTAGACACTAGCTCAATCTGTGACCACAAGGACAGGTTGGTCCAGCTGTATACAGCAGTAGACACTAGCTCAATCTGTGACCACAAGGACAGGATGGTCCAGCTGTATTCAGCAGTAGACACTAGCTCAATCTGTGACCACAAGGACAGAATGTTCCAGCTGTATACAGCAGTAGACACTAGCTCAATCTGTGACCACAAGGACAGAATGTTCCAGCTGTATACAGCAGTAGACACTAGCTCAATCTGTGACTACAAGGACAGGATTGTCCAGTTGTATACAACAGTAGACACTAGCTCAATCTGTGACCACAAGGACAGAATGTTCCAGCTGTATACAACAGTAGACACTAGCTCAATCTGTGACCACAAGGACAGAATGTTCCAGCTGTATACAGCAGTAGATATCACAGTGTATGAATGAACGATGGCTTAACAAGTATGGTAGAAGTTCTAAATCATCTTTATTAAACCTTGTGGCCAATATAGTCTCATGGTGAAATACAACCGTGTCGATAGCCTGCCTTCCTGGGCGATATTTAGATGTCTACTTCCCTTTGACAACAAACCACGTCACGACTTGAGCATCTCTCTTCCCATTCTCTCCCGATGCTCAATCGTGCCGTAGCCTTTTCCCACCTAATACTAATACTCTACTTCTGTTACACCTCCCTATGTTTATTAAAGAATTTTCCTTGTAAAGTAAAAAATTTTTAAACTCCTTT
>JACEFZ010004079.1:222500-235164 GCA_014155875.1 Cepaea nemoralis | reverse complement strand
TTTTTGTGTAAAATGGCAGCGCCCACCCTTTTCGCTGTGAAGGTCGCAGGATTGTTTTCTGACCCCGACAATTGTTTTTAGAGACCTCTGGAGCCTACACATATGTTGTGTATAATGTTGTGTCTATTATTGTAAATAATGTTGTGTATAATGTTGTGTTATTATTGTAAATAATGTTGTGTATAATGTTGTGTTAGTGTCAGGTCTTGGTCAGATATGACTGAGCTACCGTAGTGCAGTAGACGGTACTACCTGCTTCTGTTTAGCACCTAATGTTGCTCAGCGCTCACCAAACCTGACACCCTACATTGTGCTAAGCGGAGAAACGCAATTGGGAGGGTACAAACTTGACTCTAGTACGAGGAAATGCAACCTAAAGACAAAATGTCATGGCAGGGCAGACCATGCCCTAAGTTTTGGTTGGCAACTGGTTTAGAATGGAAGATCCGACAGTTGGACAGTTAATTGCTTTTCTGGCCCGGTAGCTTCTGCAGTTTGTCTTGTTCCAACTGTATTGGTATTACCTTTCCTCTGGAGAGGTATAACTCCATTTTTCAAACTATCGTCTGTCAAGACGGCAAGGTGCCAAAGAGTCATACTGTTGTATAAAATGTTGTGTGTAGTATTGTAAATAATGCTGTGTATAATGCTGTGTATAATGTTGAGTATAATGTTGTGTGTTGTGTGTATAATGTTATGAATAATGTTGTGTATAATATATAATGTTGTGTATAATGTTATGTATAATATTATGTATAATGCGTATAACGTCGTGTGTAGTGTTGTGTGTAGTATTGTAAATAATGTTGTGTATAATGTTGTGTATAATTGTGTGTGTAGTATTGTATATAATGTTGTGTATAATGTTATGTGTAGAGTTGAGTACAAATTGCAAGGTTTTAACTCGTCCAGTAGTTACCATTAGTTGCTGTATATGTGAATAATTTGTAAACTATGATTTTATGAATAATTTGTAAACTATCAGTTTATGAACAAATTGTATACTATGATGTTATGAATAATTTGCAAACAATGATTTTATTAACAAATTATGACTATGATTATATGAATAATTTGTAAACTATGATTTTATGAACAAATTGTATACTATGACACCCCCCCCCCCCAAAAAAAAAAAAATATATAATGTTATGGTTCTTGCAGGTTCAGCTAGCCAAACTGGCAGGTTGTCATGTTATTGGGACATGCTCCAGCGATGATAAAACAGTTTTCCTAAAAGCGAGTATACACAACACTATGTCAGAGAAACATATGTCTAATGTTGTTTATGTTTAATATTGTACTAACCATCACCATCAAGTGCCATCTCCGCAGTGAAGATGGGCTGTAATGAGTCTGCAACACCCTATATCCTACGTTTTAATGATGCATTCAAACAGGTTTCTTCAAGTCCATATTTCGATGTTGTCCACCCACATGCAACTTTATCTTCTTCTCCACTTCTCTCTCCAGAGCATCATTTTACAAGGAGCAATATATATTTATATGATTGAAGTCTCTTGATAGTATTCAATTGCCTTGGCCTCATTCAGTAATGATTTGTTTTATTTCATTGTTTGGAGAGTTTTGGCCATCATAGACCATAACTTTAGGAAGGGAAAATCTCAACTGAACCTCCCAGTGGTAAAGGATAAGAAACACACCACGGTGTGGCAAACTCAGCCCTGAAGACCGAGTATCCACCGGGATTAGTGGACAACTCTGCAGCTGAGCAGAGCAGGGCACTCACTTGTCCTGGCAGCCGAAAATGGCTGTCATAGGCAGAGGTGAAAGACCCCTACGTGGATGTTCATGACAAGGAGAAATCACCACATGATGATATCTGTAATGCTTCTTTCCTTGTTTCTTCTCTGTCTTGATAGTTGCACTATTCTTCTAGGTCATCACAATTGAAAGATTCAATTGTATCCTCACGCCCATGTTTATGCACCACGCACTAACGTAGATCCAATGTTTCAATGTCCATGTTTATGCACCACGCACTAATGTAGAGTCAATGTTTCAATGTCCACGTTTATGCACCACGCACTAATGTAGTGTCAATGTTTCATTGTCCACGTTTATGCACCACGCACTAATACAGAGTAAATGTTTCATTGTCCATGTTTATGGGAAGCGGCTGGCCGAGTGACTAGAACGCCGGATTCTCCTTCGGGAGACCCGGGTTCGAATCCTCGGTAAGGTGTGGGATTTGTTGTATGTCGGGGCAAAACGAAAATCCTAACCTGCACAGTTCGCGGCGAATGCACTAGCCAGGCAGGCTTAATTCCTCAGGCTCAAAGGGGACACCCTCCCCCTCCACCTGCCATATACCGCAGGGTACTATATTGGCAGTAAATGACAGTTTTTGACAGTCCATGTTTATGCACCACGCACTAATGCAGAGTAAATGTAACGCTTGAATACTCTTCACTCACATACTTAACTCATTTGCTTAGATGTAAGAAGTTTCATATTGTTGGAATATTGTTTTGACTAATCCTATTCTCTTTCCTATTTCTACAATAAGACTGCCTTCATTTGTTATTTATTGTTGTCATCATCTTGCTCTTATCTAGGTAACTGAACACGGGTACATACAGGCAACAATAAATCTGTTCGCTATGAGATCGAATATTTATTGTATTGAATATACAGTTGGCGCAGTGGGTTAACAGCCCGCGCTATATTATCTTACATATCACAGATAGTTAAACATCAAACACATAGTTGTCATACAACAATCTAGCACACTATCTAGCCTATGTATATATATATATCTATGAATATCTATTGAGTCCCTCTCAGGCAGGCCTTGTTGCCTCTCTCAAGTCCGTCTGTCCTCTGCCGGTCTCCTCGTGTCCTAATTCGACACGGGCGGTAACTCTGTCCGAGTTCCTCGTGGACCCCGCATTAGGCGGGCCACATCAGTGTCCACGGAACCATGGACTCGATGACCAGCTCTTTCGAGAAGGTTCTAGATTACTCGGGTCCTGAGCGACTCGATGCTGTCCCTTGGGCTGGAGTTGCAGCCCTCTAATAATATATCTGACGGTGAGGCGGTGACAGGATCCCCCCTCCCCCCTGATATGATTTGTTCTTGGGTAATTAGATCTGTTCTAATTCTGTCACCGAATCACATAAAGTTGGTGTTTGTAGTTTGGTGGATAGTAACCTGGTAACCTACCTACTAGCACTAAAACTCATGTATTCTACCATACAACACTTCTCTGATTTGGTGAAGAGATCCCTCTGTCTCTCGTGTGCTTAAAAAATGCTTATCTGACCGAAGTTACGTGACGTTTTAGTAGTTGTATTTACAACCCGCCCTTCTCATAGTACCCGAAATGGTACCAAGACAATTAACCTCTATATTAAAGAGGGTTAACAAGACCGAAGTCCTGGCTAAATAAGTACACCTTCAAATCTTGATCTGTGTGTGTATTTCAATACACTTTTACTCTCGTATGTTATATAATGCTAAATATGTAGTTACCTTGTTCTTTTATCCCCCTCAGACTACATGTGTCCCTGTTGGCTTGTTAGTGTGTTGACTAATAAGTTGATGTTTCTAATAAAGTGACTGTAATTTAAATTGATAGTGTTGAGTTTTGAGGTTTGTGTAACGTGTGTGCTGAATGTGTGGCGTATTTCCAAGTGTCACGAGTTGGGATAACCTCAATCATGAAATACTGCACTGTGTGCAATACATGATCAGGCATTCCAAGTAGTGGTGCTTAGATGTATCCTAACTGCTAAACTAAGTATATTACACTAACTACTAAATTAAACTCACTATTAAACTAAGTACTACACATGTATTGACAAATTAGACAAGTCATGCAATTTTACATGAAAGACGCAGACAAATTACAATAAATACGTTTTGCGTACAATTTGTCCGCCAAGTGTATCGTTCTCTCATTTAATCCTTTCACGCAGTCATTCACTCACCTTTCATACATAATAGTATTTGGTTAAAATATATAATTAAAGTTGAGGTAAGTGTTATTGCCCTTAGAAAAAATGGGCTAGGCGATATTTGCCCTTTAAGAAAATACGTACTTTTTGTACGATGAATGAAAAATAGGTTATAATTTAACTAGAGACAATTGTATAGGACGGTTCTTTAGCCTATGAATGGCACCGCCTGTAATATTAAAGTAGAATATGTACACATTACAGGTTAACACAATTTATATACATCATTAATGCAAATATAATACATATTTAATTCTAAAGTACTTAATTAATTAGATAACTAAATAAATCCAACGATGATGTGCGCGTTGTCCTCCTGTCGTTAGCGTGTTATGCCATGAATGTCAAAGTTAGTATGGTTGTCTCTTGAGTGTTGTAGTCGATGTCGTTCTGTTTCGGCTGTTTGCAAAGTTTCGTAGCAACAGCAAGTATGGATTGTTCTCAATGTTCCGTATGAAATATTACAGTATTCAGAGTCAGTTCACTGGTTGATATAATTGGTTGAAACAAACACAGTTACTGTTTCTTGCTGGAATCGTTCTAGAGCTTAGGCACTTGATAGTATAGTTCTTAAGTATAGCTCTTAACGTATAGATGGTCTTAATGTATAGTTCTTAATGTATCATGCTCATGGGTGTCGTAAGTAACCTAATCACTGAGAGTACTCTAGCAGGTGTAGAGTTACACTGTTATATGCAACCGACTAAAAGTATCACAGTTTATAGTATGGCTAATGGTCGATGTGATAAGAGTCATTCTACTGGCGCATCTGTCTGCCGTGATAAAAGGTCAGCCATAATATTATCGGTGCCCTTGATATGGCGGATTTCGAAGTCGAAATCTTGAAGTAGAAGACACCATCGTTGTAACCGGTGGTTTTTGGGCGACCCATGGTTAAGGACTAATAATGGCGAACTGTCTGTAAGGACCACAAAGTGACTCCCCAAGAGGAACTTAGATAATCTCAATATACAGAACACTAGGCTTAAACACTCCAATTCCACTGTGGCATAACGAGTCTCAGCCTTCTTTAGTTTGCGGCTCACGTAGAGAATCGGGTGTCGTACGCCATCCACTTCCTGCATCAAACATCCTCCTATTGCGATAGCGCTAGCATCTGTGGTCAAAATAAAGGGTAAATTTATGTTGGGTAATCGTAAGACTGGTGGATTAGAAAAAATATGTTTCAATCTACACATTGCATCATCTAAGCTGGTACTTTTACAAATTTTTGATGGATGATCTTTAGTTAACATATCCGAAAAGACTGAGGTGAGTTCTGCCCAATGTGGAATGAATTTAGAATAATAGTTGATAAGACCTAGTAGACTTCTAATCTGTTTCTTTGTGGTAGGCACTTCTAGATTAACGATCTTGGAAACAATTTTATCATCAGTCAATAATTTTCCTTCAGAAATTCTATGACCAAGGAAGTCTATTTGTGTATAACCTATTTCAACTTTGGAAGGTTTGATAGTAAGTCCAAAAAGAGAGATTTGGTTGAAGACTTGTTTCAGGGTAAGTAAGTGAGAAGTTATATCAGAAGAATGGACGCATATATCATCAATATAGGCTACTACATCTTTAATTCCGTGTAATAACAATCTTGTTAGTCTTACAAATGTGGCCGGTGCGTTCTTCAGGCCAAAAGGAAGATATAGCCATTCGTACAAACCGAGAGGTGTTGCGAATGCTGTTATATGTCTACAAGAAGGGTGTAGTGGAACTTGCCAATATCCTTTCGCTAAATCGGTCTTGGAAAATAAGGATGATTGAGCCATATTTAAAATAAGATCTTCACAACTGTTCATTGGCTCTGCATCCGTTGTTGTTCTTGTATTTAATACTCTATAGTCGATGCACAAACGGATTGTCTGGTCCTTCTTTTCACCAGGACAATCGGTGAAGAATATTGAGACATCGATTTTTGAATAATGCCATTCTTCTCTAAATCTAAAATTTCTTTATCTAAATTAGATCTGTAATGGAGAGGAATAGAATATGGTCTACATTTGACCGGTCTCAGATCTGTCAGCACAATTGAATGTGTTATTCTATCAGTGCGTCCAGGTTTGTTGGAAAAGATAGTCTTATAGTCGTCAAGGAGCGTCAAAATGTCTTGTCGCTGTTGTTGTGTCAAAGTGTCAGAGATATGTATGTCATTTAAACTCCCGTTGTCAGTCATGATTGGTACAGGGATTTCCATATTGTCCATGTCTGTCTGATTTATCACAGATGTTACTGTTTGTAAATTGTCTTCAATGTCATTGTCGTCGTCGTCGAGATCAATCGTCAATATGTCGTCAAATTTGTCGTCGTTGTCGATGTCACAGATTGTCGGTAATGTCCATATGTCTTCGTCGTTTTCGTCGTCGTAAGCGTGTGTCGTTAACGATGCTTCGTTTGTCGAGGTGTCATTTCGTTGGGAAATTGTGGTTTTGTCCCCGTCACCAGTTCGTTGCGTTTGCTCATTTGTCTCATTGTCCTGTCTAGCATAGTATGGTTTCAACATATTTACATGGAATATTTTCAACTTTCCATTTAAAGAGATTTCGTAATCTACTTCTGAAATTCTTCTAATGACCTTAAAAGGTCCCTGCCAAGAGGTTGACAGTAAATCTCTTTTGTCAGGTAGTAGGAGTAAAATATCCTGACCTGGATTTAGCACAATTGTTTTTGCACCTCTATTGGCGTACTGCCTGTATTTAAAACCTTTCTCCTGTAGTGATGTTCTGGCCAATATACAGGACCGTATGATTTTGTCTCTGGTATCAGTGACCAAATCATAGGTTGAAATGGGAAGTTGGATATCTACAGGTTGTGATATGATCTCTTTATAGATGGTGAGAGGTCCTCTTGGGTTCGCTCCATACATCAATTCGAAGGGAGAGAACCCTGTACTCGATTGTGGGACTTCTCTATATGCGAACAGCACCGTTGGGAGAAGTATGTCCCAATCGGCTGGATTTTCAGCTGTAACTTTAGATAGCATATGTTTCAGGTCCCCATTTAGTTTCTCGCAGATACCATTTGCGGCCGGTCGATAGGGACTGGTGAAACATTGCTTGATGCCTAGTAACTTAGTTACTGATTGGGTGGCATTAGATATGAACTGGGTTCCTCTATCAGAAATGATTTTCTCCGGGAAGCCAAAACGGGAGAAAATATTTAGTAATATGTCCGTCACATCCTTAGAGGAGATAGATCTTAATGGAAGCATTTCGGGCCACCTTGTACATAAATCAATAAGAGTAAAAATATATCTATTCCCCTTGTTTGATATGTGATTCAACGGACCTACTAGGTCAACTGCCACGATTTGGAAAGGCCTCGAGGCAGTTGTCGTTGATTGGACTTCTGCTGTAGGGTTTTTTCCCCTTTTCACCAGTTTCTGACATATATCACAAGATCTACAGAAGGTTTTTATATCTTGGCAAAACTTTGGCCAATAAAATTGGGTGAGGACCCTAGCCCTGGTCTTTTCATACCCCATATGACCTCCAAAAGGGGAGTCATGGGCTATTTTTAGAACTTTGTTTCGATGCGCTTATGGTAACACTACTTGCTGTATCGTGGTCTGATTTGTTGTGTAAAATCTAGTTAAGATGTTGTTCTGTAGCCTAAATGTCCACGATGCGTTCTTAGTTAATTTTGGTTTAAGTCCTACTAACTTAAAGTATGGTGCAAGTGTTGTATCTGCTTTCTGTTCATTTCCAAAATTGATGTTAGTTGAGTTTGGCGCTACTATTTCTAATGATTCCTGCAGTTGGTCAGTGTTGGTTTTGTGGGTTGTCTGTCGTGTTATTGCGTTTGTGTGTTGTGTGTTTTGTTGCACATCTACAGGCTTGGTACTTGGTAGGTCGGTGGCATCCTCAATTCGAGGTTTTAATTCGGTCGTATCGTTCATAGATTCGACCGCCCCTGCATTGTACACCTCGGTGAACTTCTTTCTGAATTACCTCAGTGGTTGTCTCCCTTGGTATTTTGGCAGCTTGAGACAAGCAAGAATGGTGTTTCTCTTTCGCATCGCTGTTTGTGTGGTGGATACCGTGTTTATGCTCCCACTCTTTGATTTCCTTTTCAGAGCATGGATGTATGTTGGGTAAATTACCAAGTATAATATCAGCGACTGGATTGTCAAGGACAGCGCACAATACTTGTCCTGATATGAACGGTGTTTGAATTTCGACCAGAGCAAGGGGGTATCTCTCTATAGTACCTGAGAATGTGCGACAAGTCACATGTTTGTTTGTGTAGTCTTTAGTGTCTATTAATGTTTTCTTAACCCCACAGAGCGTTGCGCCGGAATCCCGAATTAATGTGCACTTTTTGTTGTTAACAAACCCTGTAGAAAATACTAGCTTGCCTGTAGATGATAAGGCAGCGTTAGCTGTTTCATTTGAAATAGGGATCGTGTGGCCACATAATAGTGTTGTGTCAAGTTGGAACTTCGTACAGGTGTTGCACTTACTGTCTGTAATGGTGTTAATAATGTGTACAGCATTCCCAAGCTCACTTTCATTGTCGTGTTGATTATCACATTCATTGAGTGATTCAAGCTCTTCGTCAGACGACGTTTCTACTAGTGCAGCATTGGCCTGTTTCAATAACTTACGTCCATCACAGAGGCGACTATAATGGCCAAAACTTTGGCAAAAGTAGCATTTGACCGCTCTCTGGTAAGTGTTGCGCTTAGCCTTCTGCTTCTCCACCATCATTTTGAGGTGGGTAGGATAGGTAGGCAATTTGTCGCACATAGAATAAGTGTCGTGACTGAAACCGCAATATTGGCACTTCGCTACTTTACCGACATTGGGGCGCGGTTTAAATTTACTCCCTGGTTGTTTGGAGTATTTGGTGTTTACTACTGCAGCTGCTGTATCGTTGTGACTTATGTTCAGCTGAAAAATGTCCCTATTTGCTGTGAAAAATGAATTCCCCTTTGCCTCTATTTCCTGAATACTCTTACAGTCCATTTGTTTTAAGAATTTGGCAAAAGGTGTGGGGGGGATGGTGCTAACTATTTTATCTATAATAATAAGCTCTTTAAGTTTGTCATGGCTATTGTTGGTTTTAGCCGAGTTGATCCATTTTGTGCAAACGTCTTGGACTGTACTAACATAGTCTATAAAAGTTTGGTTTGGTTGTGGAGATAATTTGGCAAATTGTTGTTGGTAACCTGCCGTATCTAAAGAAAAATGTTGGAGAATGCGTTGTTTTAGGTAGTCATAGTCTTTTCACATTTCCTGTGGTATTGTCTCTATTACTTTTAGTGGTTCAAGAGCTAAGTTTCTCATTAGAATAAATGCCCAATCTGATTTTATGATCTTATGATGAGACATGAGACACTCAAAATTTTCTAAGTAGGCGCTGATGGAATCTCCTGAGCAGAACGCCTTCACGAGGCCTTTATACTTATTATATTTTTGTTCTTCCTCTTTGCTTTTTAGCTTATTAACAGATATTTCTGCGTTGGACTCAATCTCCATCTGTTTTAGTTTTATTTGTGTCTCGGCATTCAATTGGGCCTGCTTGGCTGCCGCCTCAAGCTCCAGCTGTTTTTCCTGAGCTTGCAACTGCATTTTTTTTCTCTTCAGCTTGTAGTTGCATCAGCATCTTTTTTTCTTCCGTCTCGATTTGTCTTTTCTTTTCTTCGGCCTCCATTTGCATTTTCTTTTCTTCGGCATCCATTTGCATTTTCTTTTCTTCGACATCCATTTGCATTCTCTTTTCTTCTGCCTGCATTTGCATTTGCCTTTGTTTTTCCTCTCGTTCTATCGCTCTTTCCTCACGGGCAATGTTTTCTGCGTGCGCTTTCTGTGCCCATTCTGACAGTTTCTCTTCTTTATACCCTAACTTTATTCCTTGCTCAATGCACTTATCTAAGCTAGACATTTTGTGTTTTAATTTGTAAAGTTTATAGAGTTAAATCCCTTAGAAAAAAAATGTTGTGTACTTGAAAATTTGGTTAACTCCCTTAATTATTAATGTGTAAATCAAAATGCAAGGTTATGTTGGTGACAAGGTCATGAATATGCAAACAAATCAATATGATACAAAATAATACAATGATGGAAGGTGAGAAGTACAGCTTAGAGTTACAATGGGTATGATGTGAAACTTAGCTTTCAATCCCAGAACTCTCCGATGTTGTCTTGTACTCTCGTTACTGTTGGAAAGGTTACATAGGTTGCACGCGGCACTAGTTGCGGAACAATCTGCTCGTGGAGTGAGAAAACATTAGTCACAGTCAAAAAAAAAAAATGTCAAAATAGTAACATGTCAAAAATCGTTTACAGAATCAAAATAATGAGGCACACTGCGGAGGCAATGGTGAGACGTTGCCGAGGGACTCAGATTAATTCTATTTTATCACTAGATAGCTACTAATTTTTGTAAAGTTGTAAGTTAATTTTTTTGATTTAAACAAATCAATGTGTTATCAAAAATCAATGTGATATGATTAAATAAGTATTTTTACATGGCAATTAACAGCTCTTTCACAAAACATTTTATGCCAAAACCGGAAAACGAGCCCCCAAAAAGCCTGTCATCATCTTGCTCTTATCTAGGTAACTGAACACGGGTACATACAGGCAACAATAAATCTGTTCGCTATGAGATCGAATATTTATTGTATTGAATATACAGTTGGCGCAGTGGGTTAACAGCCCGCGCTATATTATCTTACATATCACAGATAGTTAAACATCAAACACATAGTTGTCATACAACAATCTAGCACACTATCTAGCCTATGTATATATATATATATCTATGAATATCTATTGAGTCCCTCTCAGGCAGGCCTTGTTGCCTCTCTCAAGTCCGTCTGTCCTCTGCCGGTCTCCTCGTGTCCTAATTCGACACGGGCGGTAACTCTGTCCGAGTTCCTCGTGGACCCCGCATTAGGCGGGCCACATCAGTGTCCACGGAACCATGGACTCGATGACCAGCTCTTTCGAGAAGGTTCTAGATTACTCGGGTCCTGAGCGACTCGATGCTGTCCCTTGGGCTGGAGTTGCAGCCCTCTAATAATATGTCTGACGGTGAGGCGGTGACAATTGTCCTAAGTAAGAAAACATATTGACTTGTCCAACACTCTGATAATATACTGTTGCTTTGTAAGTTGGCTTTACGCTATCTTTGTTGATAATCATTGTTTTTGTTTTTTCTTTATATTTATGTCCAAGTCATTTTAATTGTTACGTTTTTATGATTGGTTTACTAATTATTTGAGATCCTGCTTTGCTTCAGCTTAAAAAAATTCAATTATCATCTGCATATCTGGTATCTTCCTTCAGTGTTGAGTCCTGTTCTTCTTTCTACATGTTGGAATATTTTCTTTGTGTAAATATTATAAGCAGGTAAGCAAAGTTTAGAAAACATCTCTTTGACATGTCTTAATGTGCATCGCTCTGTGGCGAGGAGTCTAAGAATGCAATTCGTAATCCTGCATATAGCGTTCGAAACACGGCTGCGGGCGATTTGGAAGTAGACCGCCTTGCATCGGTTCCATACAATGGTATGAGTGCCGGTCTTTCAGAAAGCAATGGAAAACTACTGAACGTAAATTTGCCAAGAATCACAGGCATCCAAAACAATCGTGGGGGACTGCGACGTCCTGTAAACTAACAAATAATGTGCATCGGACTTACGGTGTTAACCCCATATATTTATAGACCAATCGGCACTCAGTGTCTGATGTGGTCAGTACTAAGTCGGTCGCGTTTACTTCCCAAGACATTCTTAGTTACCATTTAGGCTGGATCGACCTGAGAGCCCGGGTCCGAACCCTGCCCAGCTGCTGACCAAACCAGTGACCACGGGATTGATAGGCGAGTGTCTAACCACTCCGCTACAGCGGCTACCTTTTTTTTATAAGGACAGTTAAGTTAGTTAGTTGCATAGTTTTTACAGGATGTCGCAGTCAACCCCGGCATGTGTCGCTGTTTGTGATCTCTTGGCAAGTTTACGTTTAGTAGTTTTATAAGACAGTGATCGTGAATTTCAATATTTAGGGGATACTGTACAAGGTAAGCAACTATGATTAATCTTAACTTGAAAAACATAAATCATGGCCATCTATAAGAAGAAAGGCAATCACGACGAAATATCAAAGCGCATAGGAATATTGTTAACAGATTCACTGCCAAATGGGAAGTAGTATGTTTGGACCAAATAAAAATGGATGGCGTAAAATGGGATGATGAGTGTTAAACAGGCCAAACAATCCCTGGACGCCGTGGAGATGTGGTTTTATAGAAGAATACATGAAAATTAAGTTGGACAGCCAACATGAGCAATCGTGACTGTTTTAAGGAAAGCTGAAGTAGCAAAGACAACTTATCACAAAAATCAGAAAGAGGCAGTCATCGTTTTTATTTTTTTTTACCACGTTATGAGAAGACAAAAACTGGAACATTTTGTGACAATCGGAAAGATTTGCGGAAAGAGAGATAGAGGAAGACAGCGAGAGAAGATTCTTGACAGTCTCGTCATGGCACGGAATGGAGTCAACTCACGAATTGATCCGTGACGTCGGAAATCGTAATTTGTGGAGAGGTATGATCACTAACGCCAGCCGACAAGGCACTGGATGATGATGATGTTTATTGTTAATACTAACTTGTTTAGCATGCTGGTTGCTTTTTTGACTATCGTGTATATAAATAGATGACTG